>MDKH01235558.1:0-29826 GCA_005239495.1 Nicotiana undulata | reverse complement strand
AACCGGCCCGGCCCGTTAAACCCCCTACCCGTACGGGTTATTTTTTACCCGGATAAACCCGAATCCGTTAAACCCGTTAACAATTAACCGTAACCGGCCCGGTTTGTAACCCGTCCGGTCGGCCCACCCGTTAGCCACCTTTATAACATATGTACAGCCAACCACCCAAAATGTACACCACGTGTGTGCCAGGAACTAGTGTCACGACTGCCACGGGCAACTACTGAATATACAATGACTACAATATATAAAGGGTCTCAGTCTGAATGAAATGGACAGAGAATATAACAAAAGAACTCCAGGGTGCTGCTAGGAAGTCGCCAGGAAAGCAGCTCACCGTGAAGTATGACCACGCTATCAATATCTAGCACCGGCCTGATAATCAGATGTACCAGCCTCCGGACCTGTACAGTCAAGTACAGAAAAGAAAAGGAAGTGCAGCATGAGTACATATTACATAAATATGTACCCAGTGAGTATCCCGCCTAAACTCGAAGAAGTAGTGACGAGAGGTCGACTCGATACTCACTAAGGTCCAGCATTGATAACATATGATAGAATATGATGAAATATAGTAGGCATGTCAGGGAAATAAGCAACAAGTATATATATCAAAAGTAGGAAAAAAAAGAATCCAAACAATTTCTGAACTAAACAATAAAGCATTTTCAAGGTAAGACCACCGAACGAAACAAAAATCACAAATTCTTAGATCCGTCGTGGCATACGGCCCGCTTCCATAAGGTACCTTCTACACTCGCTGTGGTGCACGGCCCGATCCCATATTCATTTCAATTCCTTTTCAACACTGCCGTGGCGTACGACCCGATCCCATATTCATTTCAATTTCTTTTCAACACTGCCGTGGCGTACGGCCCGATCCCATATTCATTTCAATTTATTTTCGATACTGCCGTGGCGTACGGCCCGATCCCATATATTTTCATAATTTCTACTTACCATAAGGCCTCCGAAGAATAACACGATGCTAAAACATAGTTTCTTGGTATATATGGCGTCACAAATAATCATATGAAGAATTTCAAGGAAAACATATAAGGCATTACGAGAAAAACATACTTAAGGCATTACAAGAAAAGCGTACAAGGCATTACGAGAAAGCATGTAAAGCATTACGAGAACATACAAGGCATGGTGTGGGCCTAACTACCCAAACATAACAATAATAACCGCTACTTACGGACTCTCGTCACTTGGGACATATGTAGCCCCCAAAAATTTTACACATAGCATATACATCACCTATGGGGACAATTCCCTCTTACAAGGTTAGAAAGGAGACTCACCTCGTGTCGAATCTACCCCTCGGACCACAATTGCGCCCGAAACTCCGAACTCTATACCCGAGGACTCGCAACTAGTCAAAAGGTGTGAAATTAGATCAATGCATGCACAATGTGAGAAATTATCCTAGTTATTCAATAAAATCGCTATTCTTGACGAATTCCCAATTTCCAACCCCGGTCTCTCATGATCGAATTCCGAAAATTCTCGAAGGGATCACTCACCCATAGCCTAAGGATCACTAAGGTGTGATTTCTACTTGAATTCATGGCCTAAAATGGAAAGTTACAAAATCCTCAAGAACCCTAAAATTTCTACCTAATTCTATGATTTTTAGATGATTTAGTAGTGAATTTAACTAGGAATTAATGTTAAAGCTAGAAGATTATGGGGTTTAACTTACCTCTTACAGTGGGTGGTCGTGGGAGGTGCTGCCCAAACTTGGATGCTCTCTAATGGAAGTTGATGGTGAGTAAAATGAAGAAAAATCCGTAATTTGGACTTTTAAAAGGGGCTGGCAACAGTGATTTCCCTACCTGCAACCTTGGGACCGTAGGTGCGGTCCCGCACCTGCGAGAAAAATCACCGCCCTTGCGGAAAAGGGCTTGGGACCCTGGCATCGCGCATGCGGAGGAGTCCGCGCCAGCGGTCCGGCTCTTGCGGCCTGGAGCTCGCACCTGCGGACTTTGGGCAAGGGGGTTGAGGTCGCGCCTGCGGAGGGGTTTCCGCACCAGCGGACCCGCCCCTGCGGAATTTTTCCGCACCAGGAGAGGCTCCGCACCTGCGGCTGGGCAACCGCACCTGCGGTCACACCAGCAATAGCTGCACCAGCAGTTGTTTTAGCTGGTTTTTGGCCTCGTGTGGTGTTCGAGAGGCACCTAGGCCCACCGGAGCTCCCGTCCAAATATAACAACAAGCCTGTATTCATGATACAGACTCGCTCGAACTTCGGGAACATGGAAAACAACAACGAACTCAAAATTCCATCCAAAAACCAAATTGAATCAAAACTAAGAACTTGAAATTCTAGAATTCACTTCAATGCGCCGAACCGGCCTAAACTACTCGGGATGACTTCAAATTTTGCAGACAAGTTATAAATGACATGAAGGAACTATTCCTGATCTCAGAATTTCATTCGGACCTCGGGAACATAAAATCACATTCCAAACCAAATTTCAAATTCTATGAGATTTCTCAAAACTTCATTAACTCTAATTTCCTCATTTTGATCCGAAACCAATCAAATCAAGTCTGTTTCTTACCAAATTTCACAGATAACTTAAGTAACACATATTGAACCTGTTCCGAGCGCCGAAATCATAATACGGGCCCGACAACACAGGTTCCACATCAAGGTTCATTTTCATAAGCCTTTAATAGTTTTATAAACCAATTTTCCTTGAAAATTCATTTCTCGGACTTGGGTCCTCGGAATTCGATTCCGGGCACACGCCCAAGTCCCATATTTTTCTACAAGCCTTTCAGGACCGTCGAATCACGGATCCGGGTCCGTTTACCAAAATGTTGGCCAAAGTCAACTTTATTCAATTAATTTATCAAAATTTTAACTCTCAATCAAGTTTTCACATAAAGGCTTCCAGGCTACGCGCCCGGGCTGCGCACGCACATCGAGGTGAGATTAATGGAGGCTTTCGGGGCCTCAAAATACAGTCAAAATTAGATGCACATAAGATGACCCCTTTTTGGGTCATCACAGTTTTTACCCGTGGCATTGATTTAACGCTAAGTGTTGAATGACTTTAAAAAGTGGCTACGCAAATCTACCATGTGTCTTCATGAATGGAAGACTAGGTACACTTGATAATACTGAAGCCAAGTGGACTAATATATTTGGACAAATGTTAAAAGACTCTCCACACTTGTCATAGATGCAACCTACCTAATTAGCTATAAATAGGATGGTCATTAGCCATCATATTCACTCAATTTTTAACCAAGAATTCTTCTTGCTAATCATTATTTTCTTCCTACAACATTTTAATTTATGTAACAACTACAGAAAATACCTTCATCTTCTTTTCTTTCTGGGCAACTGTTTTGTGCAAATTCTAAACTTCCAGCCACGAGTGCACGTATTTGGAGGTGCTGTGGAACATTGGGGAGCGACCGATCTTAACAATTTACACCGAGTCGGGCCGAAATCACTTTCAAGGCAGCGGCTTTCCATGACACAATATTTTTGATAAGTTGTTCTTCGTTTCTTCTTTTTCTTAGTCAATATTATCTACTCGTTTTCCTTACATTTTGAAAGCGATTTTATATATAATATTTACTAATGGTCACCACATTGAACAAAACACTTCCTGATATGTCAAAGCTTGAGCCTTTAGATGGAAATAATTATAAGCGTTGGTCCAGAAACTTTTAATTTTCTTTGAACATATAGAAGTTGATTATGTTTTGTTTAACGATCCTCCGGCTGATATTGTTGTTGATAGTTCTAATGTTGCTAATATTATTGTTGATGATGATGCTGATAAGAAAAAATTTGAAAAGGATAATAAAACAGTGAGAGAACATATGCTTAACCATAAGAGTAACTCTCTATTTGATTTTTTATAAATTATAAATCTGCTAAAGTTATATGGAACAGTTTGGAGAAGAAATATGGTGCTCATGACGCGGGAAAAAAGAAGTATGTCGTTGGAAAGTTGATCAAGTTTCAGATGGTTGATGATATGCCAATTATGGAACAATTTCACGAGTATGAGAACTTGACTGCTAATGTTTTGAACGAGGATATGGAGATGTGTGAAATTCTTCAGGCCAATTGCTTGAAAAGTTTTCACCTTTCTGGAGTGATTACAGGAATCAACTGAAACACAAGAAGAAAGACTTAACTCTTCAAGAACTGATGAGGACTGAGGAAAAGATACGCTCAAATTACACTTTAAAATAGTGTAAAGCGGCTGACGTCAAATATAATAACCCAACAAGGTTGGGGTCAAATCCCACAGGGAATAGGTGTGAAAATGTTACTTTGATAGTGTGATTCTTAACTCAAATCATAATTCCATTCCATTCCATTAGTGAACGGGAATATGGGGGTTGGTTGTGTAATAATCTAATAGAAGTAGAAACAATAAGAATTAATTAAAGTTGTAATTAATATGATTAAGTGAACCAAGGTTGTGTCCCCTTTTAATGAAGTGTAATGCAAATGGGTATTAATATGATATATTTCTAATGGGAAGTTCTTGATATGAAATTGATTTCTAAATGACTATCCAATATTTTCCAATAATAGAGTAGTATTTCCTCTTTATAATTTTCCTAAATATAAAAGAGTTGCAATAAAACTAAATCACTTTATGCCAAATAAAACCATCTAATTCCTAAGTGATTCTATTAAACAAGGTTTAAAGCCTTGAGTCTTTGATATTTACTCTTACCAATTCTAACCCACTTTTCAAAGCTAAGAGAGAATTTATGGCATAAGTTAATGTTTGCAACCACTAACAATAAATATACAATGAAGAGTAAATAAATATCAACAACCCATTATGCATATATTCAATGTTAAATACCCAAATACATAACACCCATTTAGGGTCCACAACCTTAGTATTTAAAGCTACATACTCATAATAAATGACAAAAAGCTAAGAGTATTAAGTGTCATGAATGCTTACAAACCAAGAATGAAGTGATCCAATGCTTCCAAAAAGGAGAGAATATTTAATAGGGGAATGTTCTTCCAAATCTAGACAAGACTGACCCACAAAACCCAAGTAAATCCTTTTATAGTGGGCTAAAAGTCGGGTAGAAAACGGTTAAAAATGCCCCTGCACGCAGGTTATGCGATCGCATTCCTGTCGCGGAACAGGAATGCGGTTCGCATTCTTCACGTTCTCGTCGCATCTCTAAACCCTAGTTTCCTGGTCGTCACCGCATTGTTGATCTGCGGTTCGCATTGTTGATATGCGACCGCATTTTAGCTCTTGAAATTTTCCTATCTTTCTGTTGAGATCTGTGATCCCTCGGTGCGTTATGCGATTCGCATCTAAGTTATGCGATGTCCTCTTGTCAGATATGCGATCGCATAGTGTTGTTTTCCTCACTTTTTAGCTTCTTTGCTCTCTTTTTAATGGTCTTGAGTATTTACACCTCATGCACGGAAAAACATCAAAATTCTAAAAGTATAAAGGTTAAATGCTCTTGAAACAAGCTATAATCTAAGCAATTTGGTATTAAATATGCCGAAATTCTCCGGCATATCAACACCCCCAACTTAAACTCTTGCTTGTCCTCAAGCAACTAAAATGACTCTATCTTAGCCTAGACTTCAACTACAGGACCGGAAACAACTATGACCACGGACAGTGTTAAGTGTTAGTACTACAAGCATGCATTTCATCCAATTACCCGTCATGAACAGTTACTACTATTTACATGGAAACTACTCAACTTGTGAACTTTGAGCCTCAAGCTATTTGACAAAATGTTACTCTCAGCTGAGTGTACTTGCACCCGACTTCAAGAACTCAACTACTGTTACACTCTACAGTACATGTGCCCTCACCATAAAGAAAGGAGGTCCCAACTCACCATATTTACAATGACAACAACAAGGGACATATTTACACACACACTCACACTCACAAAGAATTTCAAGTGTTACAACACATCATACCATAGGCTTGCCCTTATTTTAATTCGTCGCCATTTTAAGAACATTCGGTTGGAGATCCCATAAGGACTTTCTGGCTTGTAATGTAGGCTTAGGGAAGGGTTGGATAATCATTTGGGTACAAGTGACTACACCCTCCTTGAACACTACTCACATCTTTCTCTTTCAGTGCCTTTGCTTCTTTTTAAGTCCCACGGCCTCATTGGTGTTTAGCTACCAACGTAGAACTACCTCACTAAATTTCTTCAAAGCTTCCATATATATATATATATATTTTTTATTTTTTTATTTTTTTTTATTTTTTATTTTTTTACATACATTTGTATCTCTTTTTTTTTTTTTTTTGAAGCTTGAACCATTTTCATTTGAATCCTTTAAGGTATATGCTCTACACTCAATATACAACCTATCCAATCTCCAATTCTATCACCAAACCCCCAACTTGCCTCATTTTAAATATTCAAGGAGGGACGGGTTCAAAAGAGGGGATTACTTTTCAAAAGAGGAAAGGCTTGTAATGAGGTGTCCAACAAAAAGGCTAAAGGCTCAAATGGGAAACTAGTGGTATTCATGCAAACATTTGGTATCTTGAAAGGTTCACTGGGTTTCTCAATATCACAAAGACTGCCTAAGGTCATTTTCCTAACTCAATGTACTTATTATTAGCATCGAAAAACCAACTGGGCAAGTTCTAGCTGACAGAAGTAAACACAAGAATTATTGACACAAGCATCTAACACACACAACACATAACTGTTTAGTTCAACATCGTTTTAGCTCAAGAGTCAGGACTTGCCTACTCAAAACTTTCATTATTTACATGTATAATTCTAAGTACACATAGAGTCAAAAGGCGAGCCTCAAGTTCACAGAGTTGATTTTCTTCTCTTTTCTTTTATATTTTTTATTATAGGAAGGGTATGGATTATTTACAGATATACATGCTTGAGACTAGACACTTACACTAAACCGGTCAATACGTTTCATCCTAGTGCCATGGTTCGACTATTACACCCTTAGAAAAGAACCCAACGAAGAAAAACCGAAGGGAATTCATTACTAACTAAGGAAAACTCGACATAGACTAGCAACTTGTATTTGTTTTTTTATAAAAGGCAAACAAAAGTTAATATCACAAAAGAAATATGTACATTGTTTTACTGACAACTTGGGTCTATCAAATAAACAAAAACAAAAACAAAAACCATTCATAACATAGAACAAAAAAACAGTATCATATTATCCAAGTTGTCACAAAAAGTAAGTACAACCACCACCCCCAACCAAAAAGTCTGCATTGTCCCCAATGCATAAGAATTGTAAAGACAGAGTTAGGGGATCCCTGGGGCGCGCTAAGCGCTACGGGAGTCGGTGATATGCTGTGTGGGGGAGGGGTCCTCAACCGCCACAGGAACCGGAGCATCTGACTGCTCAGCGGGAGGAATAACAGCCAGTGGTGGTGGAGGAACTGCTGCAGGCCCAACGGCAAGAGTGATAGGAGTCTGAGCGCTGCTGCCCTCAGCTGCTGACTGCTGAACTGAGGCTGTGGCACATGTGTCCTCCAAAGAACGGTAAATAGCAAGTTGCATGAGAGCCTCCTCTGTCGGCTCCGCAACAGTAGTAATAGTAACTCCCTTGCCCTTTTCCTGAGGGACTTGCTCCTCATCAGAAGAAGAGGACTCCTCCTCTGACGACTCGTCCTCGGATTCTGAAGAATGTCCGGAACCCTATCTTGAATGTAGATCAACAGCTGCATGAGGGGGTGGAGGGACAATCGGAGCGGCCTGGGCTGTCATCAGTGTGGAGAAATCGAGTCCTAGCCCAGGCTCGGAGGTACTAACTCCCTACTCCCCCTCCTTAGGCAGGAGGGATGAGAAGTCAAACTCCAGGTGCTGCAGTCGGTGGAGCTCAATCTTAGTGTGGACACATCAGTCCGGACCTCTGGTAAGTATCTAACCTCACCTCTCTCCACCTTTTCGATGCGTGCCTCAAGTTCTTGAAGGAGACCCTCAAGATCAGTCATTGAAGATTGAATAGGAGTAAGGGCCTGCCGGATCAAAGTGGGAAGCTCACTCAAAAGCTTGTCGACCTTAGCATTGGTGTGCTGAGCTAGGCGACCAAGCTGGGAGAGAACAGGCAGCGGGATGGCCGAGGGGGCACTAGAACTGGCAGCTGGCTGGGAGGAAGTAGTGGATGGAACTGCTGGAGAAGGCTGAGACTCTGAGGGCAGTGCAGAAGGCTGAGGCTTTGAGGGCTCTTCCTCTATAGGGGTAGTCATAGGGGTGACTGGAGGGGCAGCTGCTTCCCTGGGCCTCGCATCAGTGATATGGGTGATATTGATATCCTTGTCGGCCTTGTTGTCTTCCCACATGAAGGTATAAGAGGGACCATAGCAGCTCGGCACAATGTAGTGATGAGGCAGGGGAAAGGAAATGAATTCTTCTTCTGCCAAGCTCAGCCCCAATCTGTTGAAAAATAATGTCAGTCACATCCACATTAATTCCTGACATAATGCAAGCAACGAGAATGGCTTTCTCGATGCTTATATCTGTTTCGTTCCTTGAGGGAATCAGACGGGAGACGACAAAAGCAAGCCAGAACCTCCCTTCCCTCGTGAGATGTTCTTTTTAAATCTTGTGGTTAGGATCGATCCAGATCGGAGTCCCTCTTGCAATCATAGAGGCGACCCAAGCACGCTCTCCATCATTGTTGGTAAGCTTGGCCTCATATTCTGATGTGCTTGGGCTCCGCGTTGAAAAATAATGAGCATGGATAGCGTCCCGGTGACAAGCTACGTCCACCCCCCTAACCAACACTTGCTCACTGAAGATTTTGTTCCTCTTGTGATGGGTATTTCTAGAAGAACCATAAGAGGCATAAAATTCCCGCACCGTTGTCTCATTGTAATCTCCAAGGGGCTCGGTGAAACATTCCCATTTTCTAGTTTTTATGTTTTCTAGAATATGGGGGTACCGCTCTTGCAGGCCATTGAGACTTAGCCTTTTCTCAGGAAGGATCTTTCTTTTGCTCAGACCCTCCCGGTACAGCTGTCTAGACAGGGGCAATGGAAAGCGTAGCTGGTAGTCGTCCCCCTATTTCCTCTGCACCTCAGCTTCCAAGTTTACCTCCGGTTCAGTAGCCCCTCATCAGACTGGGAGGAACTTTCAACTATGTTCTGTGGAGGTGCTTGTCGTGCACGCTTGGATGGAGGTGCCTGCCTGCTTGTGGAGGCTCTCTTAGCAGCGGCTGATGTATTCTTGCGACCCATTGATGCAAAGAGAAAATACGTGTGAGTGGAGAGACGGACAAAATAAAAATAAATTACGAAAAGATGCACAAAAGGGCAGAAATTTTCCTTATGCGACGAGGTATGCGATCGCATTACCACAATGTGAATCGCAAACCTGTCTCATAAGCAAACAAAATTAAACAAAGGCACTAATGCGATGGCATATGCGATCGCATAACCACTATGCGGTTCGCATATGCATCGCAGAAGTGCATGGACAAAAATGGAAACAACTATGCGGATCGCATAACCCACGACATGGGTGAGTATGCGATCGCAGACAGATCACATACTGGGAACTAGGCTGGGGGAACATTTTGTTGAAGGGTGCGACGCAAATGCGAACTGCATTCCGATTATGCGATCACAAATGCGTCGCATAAGTTGTCGTCTCCAAAGTGCCTAGGGCCATATTCGCGACACAAATGCGGTCCGCAATTTAGAAATGCGAACTGTATATCCTACAATTACGGTTGTCTAGCCCTAATTTTGGCGGATTTATGCACTTTCCAATTTCCCCATTCCTAAATATCAATCAAAAGTCTATCCTCCCCCCCTGCATACATGAACATCTGTACAACATTTGTGAAACAAAAAGAAAAGAAAAGAAAAAAAGAAAAGAAAAAGAAAACTGGAGAAGAGGGGTAGGATATACTTACCAGATGAGCAGATGGTCCTTGGAGAAGAAGAAAGTGATGGAGTTTTGGGAATGGATGCAATTGATGTGCCGTTACAACTGGGAATGGAGTTTTCTCCTTTCGTTTGCCCGCTTCTAAATTTTGTTCTTTTGTCCCCCCCCCCCTTTTTTTTGTTTTTGTTTAAGTGGGACGACGAGTGAGAGAGAGAGATGAGGGACCTACCTGGGTGTAAAATGCGTTGAGAGAAGGACCGGATAATGAAGAATGCGATCGCATATTTAGCATGCGGTGGTATGAGCAAAACTTCTCTGAGAGTGAAGATGCGGTGCACTACGCGATAGCATACATGTAATGTGTTTTGCATAGTGCACCTGGGCATCACATATTGTCCATCAAGTTACCAAAACATTCTGTTGATGTTTGCGACCAGAATGCAAACCGCAAACACGAAATGCGGTCGCAGATGTGTCGCAGACTGGCCAATTTTTCTCTTCTTGGTTTATGTGCAATTCAACCCTGTCTTTGCGATTGTTTGAACTACTTGCACTCACACACTCGTTAAATCGCTCCAAGAGCCAAATTTATTTAAAATTAAAAATAGAAAGATGAAAAAGATAAAATAGAAAATGTTACCACACATGGGTTGCCTCCCATGAAGCGCTTGATTTAACGTCGCGGCACGACGAAGTTGGTATTCCTTTGGGGTCATTCATCAGCGGGACAAGGACCATCCTTCAGAGCTAATTTCTCTACCACATGCCTCTCACCATCGGTGCCCAAGTAGTGTTTGACGCGTTGGCCATTCACCTTGAACATACGAAGTCCGTCCTCAGTTGCTAGTTCCACAGCACCAAAAATTGAGAGATATTCACCACTTTGAACGGCCCGGACCATTTGGATTTGAGTTTTCCCAGAAAGAGTTTGAGTCGGGAATTGAATAGTAACACCAAGTCACCAGTGTGGAACTCCCGTTTCAGGATATTCTTGTCATGGACAACCTTCATTCTCTCTTTATACATAGTTGCACTCTCATAAGCATGAAAACGGAATTCCTCCATTTCATTGAGTTAATTAAGCCTCAAATTTGCAGCTTCATCCCAATCCAGGTTCAACTTCTTGAGTGCCCACATGGCTTTGTGTTCAAGCTCCACAAGTAGATGACATGCTTTTCCGAACACTAGCATGTATGGAGAGGTACCTATAGGAGTTTTGTATGCTGTCCGGTAGGCCCATAGTGCATCATCCAGCTTCCTTGACCAGTCGGTCCGGTTTGCATTAACCGTTTTTGCTAGGATGTTCTTTATCTCCCTGTTGGAGACTTCAACTTGGCCACTCGACTGAGGATGATAAGGCGTCGGCACCTTGTTCTTTACACCATACTTCTCCAATAGTCCATTGAAAGCTTTTTTACAAAAATGGGAACCCTCGTCAATGAGAATTGCTCTAGGTGCCGAACCGTGTGAATATGTTTATTTTCAAGAACGCGGTTACGCTCCTAGCTTCATTGTTTGGAAAGGCAACGACCTAACCCACTTGGAAACATAGTCCACAAAAACAAGAATGTATATCATCCCACAAGAACTTACAAACGGCCCCATAAAATCGATGCCCCATACGTCAAAAATTTCAACCTCCAACACAAAGTTCATTGGAATTTCATGCCTCTTGGAGATTGACCCTTGGAGTTGGCATTGGTCACAAGCTTTGACCATTTTATTTGCATCATAATAGAGAGTTGGCCAATAATATCCACATTCAAGTACTTTCGCCGCCGTCCGGTTCCCTCCATGGTGACCCTTCTACTGGTGAGTTATGACAAGCCCTTAGAATTGGCATCACTTCTTCTTCCGGGACGCACCTTCTAATAATGTTGTCCGCGCAGATGCGGAACAAAAATGGTTCCTCCCAATAGTACTGACGACAGTCCCTCAAGCATTTCTTCTTCTGATATGATCCCAAGCCATCCGGAATGAGCTCACTCACCAAAGAATTTGCAATATCGGCATACCAAGGAACTGAAGAAGAGGATATTGCCAGAATATGCTCATCAGGGAAAGCATCATATATCTAAGTCGTCTTTCGGGCGCCCATTTTCTTCAATTCGAGAGAGGTGGTCCGCAACTTGATTCTCAGTGCCTTTCCGGTCATTGACCTAAAAGTCGAATTCTTGCAACAGAAGGACCCACCGGATTAACCTTGGCTTGGCATCTTTCTTCGCCATAAGATAGCGAAGAGCAGCATGATCCGTAAAGACTATCACCTTCGACCCAAAAAGATAAGCCCGAAATTTCTCAAAAGCATAGACAATAGCAAGGAGCTCTTGCTCTGCCACTGTGTAGTTAATTTGGAACCTGTTGAGAGTTTTGCTTGCATAGTAGATGGGATGGAGAATTTTTTTGTGCCTTTGACCCAATACCGCACCAATAGCTACACCACTAGCGTAACACATAAGCTCGAATGGGAGAGACCAATCCGGTGTGACAATAATAGGGGCCGTGGTGAGCTTCTCCTTAAGCTCCTCAAATGCTTTGAGGCATTCATCATTGAACAAGAACTTGGCGTCTTTTTCAAGGAGTTTGCACATAGGGTTTGTAATTTTTATAAAATCCTTGATAAAGCGCCGATAGAAGCCGGCATGACCAAGAAAGCTTCGGATGCCTTTCACCGAAGTTGGAGGAGGGAGTTTGGAGATGATCTCAATCTTCGCCCGATCGACCTCAATGCCCTTCTTTGAAATTTTATGCCCCAACACAATTCCTTCATCGACCATGAAGTGACATTTTTCCCAATTGAGCACAAGATTGGTTTCTTCACACCGTTTTAGCACTTGTCGGAGGTTGTCAAGGCAATGCTCAAATGAATCACCCACCACCGAGAAATCATCCATGAATACTTCCAAGAAATCCTCCACCATATCGGAGAATATGGACATCATACATAGTTGAAATATGGTCGGGGCATTGCACAGCCCAAAAGGCATCAGACTAAAAATAAAGGTGTCGTACGGGCAAGTGAAAGTTGTTTTCTCTTGATCTTCTAAGGCGATGTTGATTTGGTTGTAGCCGGAATACCCATCATGGAAGCAATAGAAAGATCTTCCCGCTAGCCTATCAAGCATTTGATAAATAAAAGGCATAGGGAAATGATCCTTGCAAGTAGCATTGTTAAGCTTCCGGTAGTCCATGCACACTCTCCATCCGATGACCGTCCGCGTAGGAATAAGTTCATTCCTTTCGTTGTGGATCACCGTCATGCCTCCTTTATTGGGCACACATTGCACCGGACTCAACCACGAACTATCTGCAATGGGGTAGACAACCCCGACATCCAACCATTTGATGATCTCCTTCTTGACCACCTCTTGCATAGAGGGATTTAATCTTCTTTGATGCTCTACGCTTGGTTTTCTCTCTTCTTCCAGTTGAATTTTGTGTTCACATATGCCGGCAGGAATTCCCCGGATGTTCGCTATTGTCCATCCAATCGCTTGTCGATGCTCCCGCAAGACATTTAGCAATGCGTCTACCTGCACATCATTCAACAAAGAAGACACGATTACGGGTAAAGTATTATTAGAGCCAAGAAATTTATACCTCAAGTGCGATGGAAGTGGTTTGAACCCAAGGTGTGGTGGCTCCATGATTGAAGGCTGTGCGGGGGGTGTCATTCGATTAACTAGGTCGAGGGAAAGCTTCTTTGGTGCATATGTATAGGACCCACGCCCTTCCAATGCATTGACCATCTCCGCATAACCCTCAATGTTTTCATCATCAAAATTTACCAAAATTGCCGCTAATGCCTCGTCGAGGCCCTCTTCTTCCATTTTCATTTCAATGGCATCCTCCACCTTATCAACCACATCAATTACCGAGATTCCCTCATTAGCACTTGGCAATTTCAAACCCTTGCTTGCTTGGAAAGTGACTTCTTCATCATTCACCCGGAATTTGATTTCATGTCGTTCCGAGTCCATCAATTCTCTTCCCGTTGCAAGGAATGGTCTCCCTAGAATGATAGGAATCTCTTTGTCGACCGCACAATCCAAGATGACAAAGTCGGCCGGAAAAAGGAACTTCCCCACCTTCACTTAAACATCATCAATAATGCCCAAGGGTTTCTTTATAGTTCGATCGGCCATTTGCAAACGCATGCTAGTTGGTCTTGGCAATCCCAATCCCGCTTGCTTGTAAATAGTAAGAGGCATCAAATTTATACTAACACCGTTGTCACAAAGTGCTCTCGCAAAATCTCTCAACCCAATGGTACACGGGATAGTAAAAGCTCTCGGGTCTCCTTTTTTCTCCACGGTTGATGTAGTAATTATTGAACTAACCCGGTGAGTCAAATTCACCAGCTCATTCTTCGTTGTTCTCTTCTTTGTCATCAACTCTTTCAAAAACTTGGCGAACCCCGGCATTTCTTGGAAAGCTTCCAAGAATGGAATATTCACCAACAATTGCTTCAAGATGTCATAGAATTTTTCAAACTTCCCATCATCCGCTCTTTGTGCAAGCCTTTGAGGAAATTGAGGATTAGGTCTAGGAATTGGTGGAGGAGCTTTTGGGGTCTCCTTATCCTTTTCAACGGCCTTTCCTTTTCTTTCTCTTTGAATCTCATCCTCTAGGGGGGTTTCTTCAACCTCCACTACTACCGGCAACTCACTCCGTGCTTCCTCTCCTTTATCAATGTTCTCAACATCAATCACTTTCTCACTCTCGTCTTGTAGCACCTTACCACTTCTCGTTGTTATGGCCATGCAATGAGATGTCGACCCACTTGGGCCGCTTTTCGGGTTTACCACCGTGTCACTTGGAAGTGTGCCTTTTTGCTTGGGAGTTTGCTCTCTTGATAGATCTCTCATTTGCAATTCAAGTTTTTGAATCGAAGCGGTGTGTGACCCCACCACCTCGGACATATTCCTCACTGTTGCATCGCTTTTCTCTTGATTTTGCAAAATCCGCTCTAGCATTCCTTCCATTTTAGATTCACTTGACGATTGCGAAGAGTTGGAATATTGCACTCTCGGTGGTACATAATGATTGGAGCTTCTATTGGAATAGTTATTGTTGTTGTTCCACGATCCTTGACCGCCTTGTTCATTGCGCCACTTTTGTTGGCCTTGCCCTTGCGGGTTTGGCCTCCAATTGTTTTGTTGGCGATAACCACCTTGAGAGTTTTGAATATATTGCTTCTTCCCACTCTTGATTACCCATTGATTGCATGTCTTCCACCATATGCACTTTCTACGTTTGATTTTCCTTGAGCATCTTTGTCAATACATCAACATTAGTGGCGAGACCGGCAATTACTTGGTCTCTTTCTTGATTCTCTTTGATCATGTTTGCAAGAGAAGGAGTGCCATAAGAAATTCCCCCAGTTGTATCTTCCGAATGCCAAGCCTGATTGTGCTTAGCCATCTTGTCTAGGATTTGAGTAATTCTAGAAAATGACTTATCCATGAAAGACCCATCCGCGTCATTCTTTGCAATTGACTGGGAGAGTGGGTCCAATCCCATGTAAAAATTTTCCATCAAAATGTGGTCCGGGAACCCATGGTTCGGTGATCTCACAAGGTACAACTTGAATCGGTCCCATGCCTCATGTAAGTGTTCCCCCGACATTTGCTTGAAGAAAAATATTTTGTCTCTAAGCTCAGATTTCTTGCTATCCGGGAACCACTTTGACAAAAAGGCTCGGACAAGCTCCGACCATGTAGTGATGGTGTGAGGAGGTAAGTTTTGAATCCACTTCTTTTCCTCTCCCGCTAATGAGTACTTGAACACCCGCAACCTCAAAGCGTCATCTGATACATTGGTCTGTTTGTGCATGGCAAACACACCCAAGAAGTTCCTTAGGTTTTGCGTGGGATCATCATCAGTTGAATTGTGAAATAATCCTTCTGCCTTGAGCATCAGTATCATTCCATGGTCCACTTTAAATGTCGATGCACCAACTGCCGGTGGAAGGATGGCATTGGAGTCGTCGATGTATTCCTCAATATTGGCAAAAGGATTTTCCTCTTCATCATAATACTCGGCCATTGTGATCTGGGACACCAATACAAAACAAGCAACTTGTGATGGAATAGAAAAAGATATAAAGTGAAGTACACACTAATTAGTAATTTTCAAAATTGTATTTCCTGACAAAGGCGCCAAAATTTGATACGCTCAAATTACACTTTAAAATAGTGTAAAGCGGTCGAAGTCAAATATAATAACCCAACAAGGTTGGGGTCGAATCCCACAGGGAATAGGTGTGAAAATGTTACTTTGATAGTGTGATTCTTAACTCAAATCATAATTCCATTCCATTAGTGAACGGGAATATGGGGGTTGGTTGTGTAATAATCTAATAGAAGTAGAAGCAATGAGAATTAATTAAAGTTGTAATTAATATGATTAAGTGAACCAAGGTTGTGTCCCCTTTTAATTAAGTGTAATGCAAATGGGTATTAATATGATATATTTCTAATGGAAAGTTCTTGATATGCAATCGATTTCTAAATGACTACCCGATATTTTCCAATAATAGAGTAGTATTTCCTCTTTATAATTTTTCCAAATATAAAAGAGTTGCAATAAAACCAAATCACTTTATTCCAAATAAAACCATCTTATTCCTAAGTGATTCTATTAAACAAGGTTTAAAGCCTTGAGTCTTTGATATTTACTCTTACCAATTCTAACCCACTTTTTCAAGCTAAGACAGAATTTATGGCATAAGTTAATGTTTGCAACCACTAACCATAAATATACAATGAAGAGTAAATAAATATCAACAACCCATTATGCATATATTCAATGTTAAATACCCAAATACATAACACCCATTTAGGGTCCACAACCTTAGTATTTAAAGCTACATACTCATAATAAATGACAAAAAGCTAAGAGTATTAAGTGTCATGAATGCTTACAAACCAAGAATGAAGTGATCCAGTGCTTCCAAAAAGGAGAGAATATTTAATAGGGGAATGTTCTTCCAAAGCTAGACAAGACTGACCCACAAAACCCAAGTAAATCCTTTTATAGTGGGCCAAAAGTAGGGTAGAAAACGGTTAAAAATGCCCCTGCACGCAGGTTATGCGATCGCATTCCTGTCGCAGAACAGGAATGCGGTTCGCATTTTTCACGTTCTCGTCGCATCTCTAAACCCTAGTTTCCTGGTCGTCACCGCATTGTTGATATGCGGTTCGCATTGTTGATATGCGACCGCATATTGGCATCGCATTCTTGAGGCGACTTCAGGCACCAGGGATTCTGCGGTTAATTCTGCGGCTCGCATGTGAGTTATGCGGTCGCATAATCGACCGCATTTTAGCTCTTGAAATTTGCTTACTTTCTGTTGAGGTCTGTGATCCCTGGGTGCGTTATGCCATTCGCATCTTAGTTATGCGATGTCCTCTTGTCAGATATATCGCATAGTGTTGTTTTCCTCACTTTTTAGCTTCTTTTCTCTCTTTTTCATGGTCTTGAGTATTTACACCTCATGCACTGCAAAACATCAAAATTCTATAAGTATAAAGGGTAAATGCTCTTGAAACAAGCTATAATATAAGCAATTTGGTATTAATTATGCCGTAATTCTCCGGCATATCAACACCCCCAGCTTAAACTCTTGCTTGTCATCAAGCAACTAAAATGACTCTATCTTATCCTAGACTTCAACTACAGGACCGGAAACAACTATGACCACGGACAGTGTTAAGTGTTAGTACTACAAGCATGCATTTCATCCAATTACCCGTCATGAACAGTTGCTACTATTTACATGGAAACTACTCAACTTGTGAACTTTGAGCCTCGAGCTATTTGACAAAATGTTACTCTCAGCTGAGTGTACTTGCACCCGACTTCAAGAACTCAACTACTGTTACACTCTATAGTACATGTGCCCTCACCATAAAGAAAGGAGGTCCCAACTCACCATATTTGCAATGACAACAACAAGGGACATATTTACACAAACACTCACACTCACAAAGAATTTCAAGTGTTACAACACCATACCATAGGCTTGCCCTTATTTTAATTCGGTTGGAGATCCCATAAGGATCTTCTGGCTTGTAATGTAGGCTTAGGGAAGGGTTGGATAATCATTTGGGTACAAGTGACTACACCCTCCTTGAACACTACTCACATCTTTCTCTTTTAGTGCCTTCGCTTCTTTTTAAGTCCCATGGCCTCATTGGTGTTTAGCTACCAACATAGAACTACCTCACTGTTGAATTCTCCAGCATATCAGGAAGCAAACCGACTCAAATATGAGGAGTCTGAACGGCTTAAGGATAAGATGAAATATCTCTCTTAGTTCTTCTAAAGTTAACCTTGTGGAATCTTCTAGTGCTTTGTGAAAGACAGGTATAAAGAAAAATAGAAAAAAGCACATGTGAAGAAGCAGAATTACTTCAATAAGGCAGAGGGACATATACAAAAGTCGAAAGGACCTTGCTATGTCTGCGGAAAAATTGGTCACAAGACTTTTCAGTGCAACCAGAGACAAGGACAAAGCTCAAAGAATAGAGAAAAAATTCCAGTCCAAGCTAACCTTACTGAGGGTGGTGATGTCATTGTTGTTGTGGTTGTTGAGGCGAACATGGTGGCTAACAAGAGTGCTGGATACTAGACACATGCACTTCAAGACACCTTTAAGCCAACATGGAGTTATTTCACGACTTTGAGGAATCTGCTGATGGAGAGTGTGTCAACACGGGTAACGGCACTACATCTGGAGTTATGGGTATAGAATTAACTTGTGGAAATTTTTTAGCCTTGAACAATGTTCTGATTGTACCCTCCCTTCGTAAAAACTTAGTTTCTGGTGCGCTTATCAAGAAATTAGGTCTTAAACTTATTTTTAAATCTGATAAAGTTGCTTCTTCTCATGGGAGAGACTTTGTTGGGAAGGGTTACCTTAGTAGGGTTTTATTTGTACTGAACATCGCTCAAGAGATTACTAATAATTCTAGTACTTTCAATTCTGCTTATATTGCTGAGTCTATTGATTTGTGGCATGGTAGATTAGGTCATGTTAATACTTATGCTAAAAGACTTAGAAAAATGGAATTAATTCCTGCAGTTAATGTTGATAATTCTTTAAAGTGTCTTATTTGTGTAGAAGCAAAACATACCAAAAAGCCTTTTAAGAATGTAAGTAGTAGAAAAACAGAATTACTTGAACTGGTATATTCAGACTTAGCAGATTTCAAAAATATTGTAAGGGTGGAAAGAAATACTACATCACCTTTCTAGATGACTTTTCTAGATACACAAAGGTATATCTTCTTAAGTCAAAAGATGAGGCTGAAAGCATGTTTTTGAAATACAAGGCTGAAGTAGAGAATCAATTAGACAGAAAAATCAAGAGGCTTAGGTCTGACAGGGGTGGTGAATATAGTACTAATACTCTAGAAGCCTTTTGTTAGAAAAATGGTATTATACATGAGTTTACTTCTCCCTATACTCCCCAACAAAATGGCGTAGCCGAATGGAAAAATAGAACCCTTAAGGAAATGATGAATTCTATGCTTTTGAGTTAGAGTTTATCAGATAATATGTGGGGGGGAGCTGTTTTATCTGCATGCTATGTTCTTAATAAATCCCTCATAAGAAGTTAGATAACCCCGTTGTATTGGTAAAAATGAGCTTCACACGTATAATAATTATGATGACTCAGTAATCTATGTGGAGCAATGAAATCATGACAACTGGACGGGACTTTATGAAGAGGTACGAGATAAAGAGGAACGGAACAGCATACCCACGGGGTAATCACATACAGGAATCTCAACCTAATCGAGAAGATGAAGAGACACGGTCAGAATGAATCAAGGCAAAATAAAGGGCAGATTCGGGGATCTTCAGTTAATGAGCCAAACGTTACATAATCTTCACGCAACAGTTACGATTAATCATTGTAACGTTACATTAATGCCATTATTAGTCATTAATGCTCAATCACTGAAAAGAGTATACGTTATATTAAGAAATTCCCTATAAAAGGGAGTAAAATATAACTTGTATGGACACGTTCGAACCACTATTAAAATATACTTACTTTTTATGCATCTGACTTCTTTCTATTTACAAATTTACTCACAATTATTAGCATATTCTTTGGTTATCAGAAATCCGTGTTCTTCTTAAAATAGCTTTGGCAGAGAATCTAATTCTTTGGTTAAACAAATTAGTTCCATTGCCGGGAATCTGATAATCTTTGTTTTTTCTCAAACAACATTCTGTGAATTATGCCGAACGCCAACAACAATAACCAACAAAGGATTGGAACTCCAGTTACATCACCTTCAGGATCCCTACGAGCCTCAAGGGAACCTTCCCCAGAGAGATCTAAGACTCAAAACAATAATCACAATGGAAATGAACAAACAGGAGAACAAGATCAGGTGAAGCAAATGTTTGGTGAATATGTGACTCAAGCCTTACAAGCTTTCATGAGGGGACTACCAGCTGCATCACCTACACCTCCTCCTAACAACACCGTAACTGTGGAAAATCCATAATCCGGGTTAGCAAACGCAGGAAGTGGAGGCACTCCAAATGAGTCCCGCTAAGAAAGACCAGGTATGTCCAATAATCCAGAATTACAATCTTTATTACTAACCTTGAAGAAACAGGTGAAGGAACAAAATGATCGAATCGAGCAAATTCCTGGAGTACCACTTGTCATTAAAGGCATTGACGTTGATAGATATTCTCAACAACCTTGGTAGCCAAGTGCAGCACCCTTGCGTATTCCCAAGAAATTCAAAATGCCTAATATTCCCAAGTACGACGGGACAACCGATCCACGTGATCTTGTAACTGCTTTTACCATCCGAGTAAAAGGCAATGACCTGACTAAAAAAGAAATTGAGTCAGTACTAGTCAAGAAGTTAGGAGAGACACTCACCAAAGGAGAACTAACATGGTATTCTCTTCTACCTGAAAATTCTATTGACTCTTTTGCTGAGCTTGCAGATTCTTTTATAAAAGCGCATTCCGGTGCGCAAAAAGTCGAAAAAAAATGGAAGACATATTCAAAATAAAACAAGGAGACGCGGAGTTGCTTCGTGAATTTGTAAACATGTTTCAACGAGGAAGAATGCTGCTACCTAGGGTACCTGACAATTGGGCAGCCATGGTATTTGCAAGCAATTTAAACGACAAAAGCTTAGAAGCCACGAGAAGACTCAAGGAAAGCTTGAGAGAATTCCCAGCCACGACATGGAACAATGTCTATAACAAGTAGAACACCAAGCTGCGAATAGAAGAAGACACCATTGCTCAATCAAAAGCTGAAGATCGAACCAGTTCTAAACGCTCCGAATATAGACCATCAAATAGAGATACGAGCTCATCCTCATCAAGATCCATAAAGGATCGGGATGAACGAAAGGTACTACAAGAATTGGAGATCACAAATTCAATGTAAGTACTTCTGAATTAATTATAGTACTGAGAAACATGGGCAATAAGGTTCGATGGCCCAAAGAAATGAGATCGAACCCAAATAGAAGAAATTCAGACTTCTGGTGTGAATTGCATAACGATCATGGACGCAGAACATCAGATTTCAGATTATTGCAAGGTGAGGTAGAACAATTATTAAGACATGCTATCTAACAGAACTGTTTAGTGAAAAAGGTAAATAGACATATATGAAGAACAGGCAGGAGCCCCCAAAACCACCATCTCCAGAGAGAACAGTGAACGTGATACAACGAGGAGAGTAGGTAAACGGAGTAGTCTGCAAAAGAACAACAAAATTCACAATTACACACGGGAAGCGGATTCGTGAAGACAT
This sequence comes from Nicotiana undulata, assembly GCA_005239495.1. Classification (NCBI taxonomy): domain Eukaryota; kingdom Viridiplantae; phylum Streptophyta; class Magnoliopsida; order Solanales; family Solanaceae; genus Nicotiana; species Nicotiana undulata. The sequence goes on along the minus strand of MDKH01235558.1, from coordinate 8,135 downwards.
GGAAGCAGACAATATATCATTCGATGATGCTGATATCAACGGACTAATGCTTCCACACAACGACGCACTAGTAATATCGCTACTTATACATGACACTAACGTAAAAAGAGTGTTGATTGATCCAGGTAGCTCAGTCAACATCATTTTGTTGAGAGTTGTGGAAGAAATGCTAATGGAGGATCGAGTAATCCCAAAAGCACGAGCCTTATCTGGGTTAGACAACTCTACGGTCATAACAAAAGGAGAAATTGAGCTTAGCACCTATGCAGAAAGAGTAATTAAAAATACTAGATTCCAAGTCATTGATACTGATATAGCCTACAACGTAGTCATGGGGAGACCATGGATCCATGACATGAAAGCAATACCATCTACCTTACATCAGGTAATTAAATTCCCTTCCAAATGGGGAATTTAACAGATTCGAGGCGATCAGTAAACCTCAAGGAATATAAATTTTGTAGCACACTCTAACAAAAAAGAAGAAGCGGAAGAATCAAAATACAAGGAAATCACCCAAACAGGTACGTAAAAAACTGTTACCCATAAGTACGGAAGAAGATAGCCACGAGAAGATGAACCAAGTCACCACGGAAGAAATATCAAAACATACGGACATGGATTCCAGACCTGATGTCGTTCTGGAACCAGAAGAGGATGAGCACATCAAAACAACTACGGAGGAGCTCGAAGCTGTTCCACTGTTCGAGCAGAATCCTGAACAAAAAGTTCACATAGGCACGAGGCTATGCCCCAACAAAAGAGTAAAGTTACTTGAATATTTAAAGGCTAACGCAGATTGCTTTGCTTGGTCCCATTCAGACATGACAGGCAATCCTCCGGAAGTGATGACTCATAAACTAAATAAAGATCCATCCTTCGTGCCTGTTAAGCAAAAGAAAAGAAAGCAAGGACCATTCAAGAACCAAGTGATCGACGAAGAGGTACATAAACTCTTGAAAATTGGTTCAATACGTGAGTTAAAATATCCTAATTGGTTCGCCAATACCGTAGTGGTACCCAAAAAGAATGGTAAATGGAGAGTATGCGTAGATTACACAAATTTAAATAAAGTATGCCCTAAAGACTCATTTCCATTACCGCGCATAGATCAAATGATTGATGCCACTGCATGTCATGAATTGTTAAGCTTTCTAGATGCGTACTCTAGTTATAATAAAATAAAAATGGATTCCTCGGACGAGGAAAAAACTTCCTTTATTACAAACAGGGGAGCTTATGTTACAAAGTCATGCCTTTTGGCCTGAAAAATGTTGGAGCCACGTATCAAAGGCTAGTGACCAAGATGTTCCAGGAACATCTGGGGAAAACAATGGAAGTCTACATTGATGACATGCTGGTGAAATCAACACAAGCGAAAGATCATTTCCAACATCTTTCAATTACCTTCGAAATCCTGCGCAGGTTTAATATGTAATTTAATCCAGAAAAATGCGCCTTTGGCGTTGAATCAGGTAAGTTTTTGGGTTTCCTTGTATCAAATAGAGGAATAGAAGTAAATCCTTCTCAAATTAAAGCTATTGATGAAATACCTGATATACTTACGAGCAAAAAAGAAGTTCAAAGACTAACGGGAAGAATTGCAGCCTTAGGAAGATTTATCTCCAGGTCTTCAGAAAAGAGTTTTAAATTCTTTTCAGTTCTAAAAAAGCAGAATCAGTTCGAATGGACTGAACAATGTCAACAGGATCTCAAGGATCTGAAGGTCTATATATCAAAAACCCCGTTGTTGTCTAAACCAAAGGAGGAGGAAAGGCTGTATGTCTACCTTGCCATTGCAAAAATTACCGTAAGTGCAGTACTGGTAAGAGAAGATAAAGGTAAACAATCTCCGATTTACTATGTAAGAAAATCTTTATTAGATGCTGAAACTGGATATCCACATCTAGAAAAATTAGCTTTAGCTTTAATCATGGCAACTAGAAAATTAAGACCATATTTTCAATGTCATCCAATCACTGTTGTGACTTCGTATCCCTTGAGAAATATTTTGCACAAACAAGAGTTATCAGGGAGATTAGCTAAGTGAACATGACATAATATATCAGCCTAGGACTACAATAAAGTCTCAAATTTTAGCTGATTTCGTCGCTGATTTTAATACTAACATGATCCCTGAAGTGGAAAAAGAGTTACAACTCTTTGGCGGGGCTAATCTAGGAAAATGAACCATATTTACTGACGGCTCTTCTAATGTAAAAGTAGCCGGCTTGGGAATTGTTTTAATATCACCTACGGGTGAAATACGACAAGCTATTAAACATTATCCCATAACTAACAATGAAGCAGAGTAGGAAGCTGTCATTGCAGGGCTTGAACTAGTACGAGAACTCTCAATCGAGAAGATTGTGATCAAAAGCGACTCTCAACTGGTGGTAAAGCAGATGCAGGGGGCTTATGTTACTAGAGAGACTCGGATGCAAAAATATCTAGAAAAGGCACGAGACCTAGTAAGACAATTCCAGTCATGGAGCGTTATGCAAATACCAATTGAGGAAAATGCAGAAGCGGATGCATTAGCTAACCTCGCAGCAGTTGTAGATGTGACAAATAAAGACAATGCAATTGTCGTATATCTATTTCACTCAGCAATCGACCATGACAAAAACGAGGTAACATTTAACAATTTAACCTGGGATTGGAGAAACGAAATTTTAAGTTTTTTGCAGAATGGTACCGTACCCGAAGATAAAAAAGCAGCTCAAGCACTTCGCCGAAAAGCTGCACAGTACTGCCTCATTCGTGATACTTTTTACCGCAAAATGTTTGGAGGTCCCTTAGCAAAGTGCCTAGGACCCGGTCAAACAGAGTACGTGATGAAAGAAGTACACGATGGACACTGCGGAAACCATGCAGGAGCAAGATCCTTAGTAAAAAATCTAATCAGAGACGGGTACTATTGGCCTAAATGGACGAGGACGCTGAGAATTTTGTGACTAAATGTGACAAATGTCAACGATATGCTAACAATATGCACCAGCCAGCAGAGGTACTCCACCCAGTGGTGTCACCATGGTCATTCATGAAATGGGGCATGGATATAATGGGACCCCTTCCCCCAGCCAAAGCAAAGGTACGGTTCTTACTCGTATTAACATATTATTTTACAAAATGGGTAGAGGAAGACGCTTTTAAACAGGTGCGAGAAAAAGAAGTGAAAAGCTTCATATGGAGAAACATAATATGCCGCTTTGGGATACCAAAGGAAATAGTATGTGACAATGGCCCACAATTCATAGGCTCACAAATCATAGAATTCTTTGAAAGCTGGCAGATCAAATGAATCACTTCATTACCATATCACCCCGTGGCTAATGGGCAAGCCGAGTCAACAAACAAAATCATCGTCAACAACTTAAAGAAACGGTTGGAAAAAGCCAAGGGGAACTGTCCTGACGAACTACTGGAAGTATTATGGGCTTACAGAACTACAACAAAAACAGCCACGGGAGAAACTCTATTCGCGCCTTTTTATGGATCAGAAGCTTTAATACTGGTAGAAATCGGTGAACCAAGCACAAGATTCACAATAGCTATGGAAGAAAAAAACAACGACGAGTTCAAAACAAACCTAGATTTGCTCGAGCAAAGGAGAGAAGCTGCACTAATATGTATGGCTGCCCAAAAACAAATTATAGAGCGATATTACAACAGAAAAGCTCACCTCAAATATTTCAAAATTGGAGACTTTGTTCTCAAAAAAGTCTTCCAATCAACGAAGGAAGCTGGTGCAGGAAAGCTAAATCCAAATTGGGAAGGACCTTACAAAGTCCTTGGCATCGCTGGAAAAGGCGCTTATGAGCTGGAGGCTATGGACGACAGAATCTTACCAACCAGTTGGAATGTTGTTCATTTGAAGAAGTACTACTTCTAAGTAAAAGGAATACCCCCGGTCAGGTACCATTACGTTCGATTTTACTTTTGTACAGTTAAAATTATACAAACCATTTCAGATGATAGGCAAAAAGCTAACCCATCACCAGATGATGATATTAGACATGCACAGACACGAGGAAGTAACTGAATTCCCGGTCTAGGGTTACAACTTTCTGATGGAAATTTTTTTAGGGTTAAGCAGTCATCATCTAAAACTATATACCTTCGTGTCCCGTATGTTTTTCCTTTTCAGGAAAAGGACCACAAGGAAGGAATAGTGAAGTACTCGAGATTTCATTCTTCAAGCTCAAACACTTGGGGGACTATACAGTATGGAAGGAAAAGAAGAAGCAAAGAAGACTATCAAAAAAGTCAAAGCTCGATCCTGAAGATCCATCTTCCCAACAAGTCAAGTACTATGAGCAAAATCAAAGAGCCAAAGACAAAAACACAAAGCCTGATTCAAAACCTTCGAAAAATATATTCGTAAATGTAAACGAATAATTCAAAAAACATATTCGTAAATGTATACGAATGTTCAGGTTAAAGGTAGAATATTAGTTACGGGTAAAAATGCACATCTTTGTACTTATTCAAAAACTATTGTAAATGAAAACAGTTACGGATGAAAGATCATTATCCTTGTACCTATTCAGAAAACTGTTGTGAATGAAAACAATTGCGGATGAAAAAGCATAACCCTTGTATTCATTTAAAAATTGTTATCAATAAAAACAGTTATGGGTAAAAATTCATACCCTTATATTTGAAAATTGTTATAAACAATAACAGTTATTCCCTTGTACTAATTCGAAAAAACTGTTGCAAAAGAAAAACAGTTACGAGTACAAGTTCATATCAAATCTGTTGAAAGAAAAAATAGTTACAAAATTAGTTTTGGACGATACACAAACACATGTGAAATGTTATGAAAGTTCGACATAATACAAAAAATTTCTTCAAAACATTGTTAAAGAAAAACATGTGAAATTTCTATCTCTCTTTTGTATATTTACACCATTATGAAGTTGAGACGTATTCTTCATTTAGTGTCGATCAAAAAAGGGACCTCTTTTATGAACCGTGCCTATTACGAAAAGGTACGAACAATCTAAGCATTTTTTAATGCAAAGTCAAAAACTTAGAGGTAAACCAAAAACCTCAAAAATAAAGCATGCAAAGACTTAAGAGAGAAACGGAAACTCGAAGAAAGCTAAAGTCATGCTAATATTGATATTGATATATTACGGCAAAATAAACTAAGGTATAAACTTAGTCTAAGCCGGATTAGTTTATACATTGGTTGCCCCTAAATTGTCAGTTGGGGACTTACAAAGAATCCAAACTTTACCCCCAATGGGACCGGGGGTAACCATCAATTGTTGCAAATAAAAAAAAAACCAAGTTCTTTAAACTTTTCCAGATGGGGGGGTTGTCTTCACTGGCAGGAAGAGCAGCTTGAGATGGAGAGACACGAGCAGCAGGGACCTCAACCTCAGGTGAAGAGAGATTCTGACTTTGCTGAGACTTCTCAATCGTCTCTCTGGTTTTAGCAATTTCAGCTTCCATGTCAAAACCCTCTTGGCCCATTTCCATCAATGTGTCAAGACGGGCGTTCAGATAAGCCCAGCTAACATCAACGGTTGCTTTGTCTTCAAGATTTACCTAATCCTTCTCCCACTGTTCAGCTTCAACTCTTAACTTATCTTTTTCAGCCACGGCAGCATCGTGAGAGACCTGTAAAGGAGCGAGGGATATTTCTAGAAACCGGACCTTCTCTAAAGTGTTACGGTGGTCTTCCTAGGTTTGGGTGAGCAATTGTACAAGTTCACCAGAGTACACCTCTTTCTGGTCCAACAAGGACTTCAGGATCCTAATCTCGTATGTGGCACGGGAAAGTTGCTCTGCAAATAAAGACTCTAAGACACTTTTGTCCTTGCTGCTCCAAGGTACACTTTTCCTCCTCCACTGCCTCCATGTCAAGTTGTAGACTCTCGTACCGATCCTTCCAATTATCAGCCTCAACATGGAAGTCCTTTGTTGTTTGCTCCATCCGAACGACTCTCTTCATTAAATCTGTGCCTACAAGATTGATCTACATAAAAAGATAAATTAGATATGGTATATATATAAGTACATATGAAAGAAGAGCAAGTTTTACCTTTAAGGACGAGTGCACGATCTCGTTCATCCAAGTCAGGGAGCTGTGGGTTTCCAACTTAGACTTCTCAATCGGGCCTATCAATGGCTTTAACCATACATCAACCTGGCCCGACTTTTTCAAAAGGCTGCCCGTCGCTGGAATGTTTATTATAACTTAATTCATCTCCCCCCTGCTAGAAGACCCTACTTCTACAACAAAAGGCACGGAAGCGGGGGCGGATAAAGGAGCCTCGGGAAAAGTAGGCTGAGAAGCAGACACAGCCATGGTAGTAGAAATAACAATGGGAGCAGAAACAAACATGGGACCAAAAACAACAACGGGAGCAATTGAAAGAAGTTCCTTAGGAGCGGGAGGAGAGAAAACAGCAAGAGGGGCTTCATCAGAAATGGTACCAAAACCTTGACGGAACAGGAGGTCAATGGATTCACGAACAGGAGAGGGAGTAGCATCCTCGGGGGAAGAAAGTTCGGATTCAGGCACAGGAGGATCTACAACAGGTGCAGACTCGTCGTCGGAGACAACCCTCCTCCTACGTGACCTATGGACAAACGAAGCCTCCTCTTCCTCTTCCTCCTCTAAGGTCCTGGACCCACTTGCTTTTATTTTCGACGAGGAGGAACCAACAATGATCTCCTAAGCCTTTGCCAGGGAAAACCTTGAAGCGGACACAACCACAACAGAAATTCCACGACCAGCAAACCCTACCAAACGAAAGGGATCAAATAAAGCTTAAAATAAAAAAGAAGTAAAAACAAAAAAAACTTCGCTTACCGTGGGTCTTAACCTTCCAACCAAAACTCCCTGAGAGGTACTTCCACGAACGTTCTTCTAAAGGAGCAATCAACAAGAGTTTTTTTACCCAATCACGAAAACCGGAGACATTCTCAACGGTTCCCATGATTGCTGCAAAGGAAAAAGAAACAGTCACGGTACTAATAATTTATCAAAAGCAAAGGAAAGGAAACTGAGCAAAATTGTACTCACATGCAAAGTTCCACTTCTCAGGGAAGGGGATATTTTCTTCACCTGCTAAACCTGTAGTAGGGACAGCAACATACCGGACATACCACCCTCGGTCTTTGTCATCATCTGGAGTAACTAACACCCTTTTACTCCTAGCCGCGAGAGTAAACACTCCTTGGCGGAACAACATTGGAGAATAGAGGTGAATAAGATGATGAAAAGTAAAGGGTACGGAAGCTAAATTAGCCAAATACCTAAGACACGCAACAACTCGCCAAACAAGAGGACCGACTTGTCCCAGACAAACTTTGAAGAATCGAAAAAACTCAATGATAACGAGGTCGATGGAGGCTTGAATCCTAATGTGAAAGGATAAGTATAATTATAAGAATACCCAGTCTTGTAAGAGGTTATTCTTTGTTTATCGTTAGGAACAATAACACGAAAATCATGCTTCCAAAAACAATCCCTGCATACAAGAGACACCAAACCCTATGTTATTTTGGTAGGATAAAGGTCAGCATTGTCATGCGAAGACATTGAAGAAAGCTTCTCACTCATGGCCTGACTATCCTTGGCGAAAGAAAACTCTACAGGGACAATTTCATCGACCCTCGGCTCACGAAGTGGTTCATTGTGTTCTCTACTCATTGATGAAGATCTTGAAGCCCTAGCCCTTGAAGAATATAAAGAAACAGTAGACCTAGAAGAAGTGCGGGAGTAACATGAGAAGAAGAAGAACCCCTGGAAGGAGTAGAACCTAAGCTCCTAAAAGGCGTTGAATAGTTGCAAAACCAATCCGGGAATGTCACGTGGCATGGGCATTAAATGGAAGTGACAAACGACGCATACATTCAGATACGAATGCAATGGTACGAGTGAAGCGACGACAAAATATTCCCGCCATAAATGAGTATCCACTTACCAAATATTAATCGATAAATAAATGGTAAGTGAGAGAACTATCTGTATTGGTAAAAATGAGCTACACACGTATAATAATTATGATGACTCAGCAATCTATGTGGAGCAATGAAATCATGACAACTTGATACGCTCAAATTACACTTCTAAAACAGTGTAAAGCGGTCGAAGTCAAATATAATAACCC
>ML292445.1:21977-38489 GCA_005239495.1 Nicotiana undulata | reverse complement strand
GTGGGTATTCCTAGGTATAGGGTAGCAGGTATTTCTAGGAATAGGTTAGCAGGTATTTCTGGGAACAGGTTAGCGGGTATTTCTGGGTATAGGATAGCGGTGGTATGGTTAGTAGTTCTCTGTAAGAAATCATAGCGACGATTCGTTAGGAGGCAGAATGGGCTAATGATGCTAGGGGTTATTTTTGGGTATTTGGGGAATACTAAATTCGGAAGGGCTGACGGATTGGTTGAACAAGACCATGCTAGCAAAGGAGGAAGGATCCCATCATGGGTCTAGAGTGAGATATAGGGTAGCTTCGGGCTAAGTGGGGGAGTCCCACCACCTGTAGTTGGATTGTAGGGTTGCGTCCTCATGGGATTGCAGAATTGCCGGTGTATCGGCAAGTTGTTACAGCTAAGGGAAAGGAGTGAATCGGTAAGTGAGCATGGCATATGATAAAAATGAGCAAATTGGTCCTATTGGACCAGGGTTAGGCTCTGGAAGACTAAGAATTTGTGCTTAAGGCATAGGCAATTTGTAAGGATAGTGACTCAGTCACGTGCGTCATTGAAGAGCATGTTCATGTGCTAGAAGAGCCTTTGAGATGATTGTATTCGGGGCCAGCCAGAGTGGGTGACTCTCAGCAGAGGTCCTGATGAATTTGAAAGTTTGAAACTGTGGTGTGCAAGGGTTTCAGGCAACAGTATGATTAAGAATCGAGCTTTTGCAATATAACCTCTGAGGAGAAGGAGACTAGTTGCAGTGTTCTATAATATTTCAACATGCAGGATAGTGTTGGAAGAGTGAGAGAAATAGACTCCGAGTTGTAGAAAGATTTTTAGGAGGTTGTGAGACGGGTTGCGGAGTTTAGGCAGCAGGGTCTCGTGAATCAAGGTCACTTGGGACGAGTGAGGGTTGAGTTGCTATGAGTTGAAAGGAGATACTATTATCTTTGAGGCAATGAAAGATGATTAAGAGAAGATGGATTGGTTAGCCATGAGGAACGGTTCCTGTTCAGCAGGGATCAGTTCGTTCGGTATGATTGGGCATGTGTATGGGTTGTACAGATGTGTGTGGGGCTTGTCGGCCATCGTAATAGATTTCAGTCGGAAGCATTCAAATGCTATGGCCTGTCAGGTGTAGGCGGATCCCGGAAGGATTATGGTGGTTCAGACCACTACTAAAGGATTTGTATGTATTGTGAGGGTGAGAACTCACTTGTGTGTTGTTATGGTTCTCATGAGTTGAATCAAATAAAATGTTTCTATATGTGATGAAGTGTTCACCCTATTAGTGGATCAGGAGTCATGATGGGATTCCTATGCCATCCCTTATCGGCACGTAGGTGCAGTAAGCAGTATGTACTGGAAGTAAGAATCGAGGTTTGCAGTTTGTGTTGACAAGGATGCCACGGGCTCAGAGGAGCAAGAGAAAAGGGTTTGAATGTTTAAGAATAAGCATATGTTGTCTTCAGTGTCACCTGAGATTGGTGTTGGGTAAAAGAGGCCTTGTATCCTGATTACGGGTCTTAAAATTGTTTTGCAGCCTTGGGGTGGTCGGTAGTATGGATGTGCATACTGGCTACCTGTGTGAAAAGTCGTGGGAGCGTGACCACGGGAAGATTATGTAAGTGTGACTTGTAGTCACCTGATTAATTGAAGATTTGGACCAAGTATAAGGAAATGCAATATTGCTTAATTGAGAATATATGCCTTAAAGGCGTTCGGTCCAGTTGGTTGTGGATTGTGGGGTGTTTGTCCCTGCTATGATGATCGCTCTTGTGTATTATGAGAATAATATTATGCCTTAAAGAAGGTGGGTTATTACGGACCCGGGTAAGGCTATCATCCTAGTTCAGTGCGAGCAGAATCGACTTGAAGTGAATGAATGGATTCAAATAAGACTATCGGCTTCATGCAAGCCAGATGTGTTCATTTCTGTATAGTGCTCCTCAAGGAGGGGTATGGGGATATCAGGTGTTGACCCGTATTCGTCAAATTCATATGATACTATGATTGTGCCGTGCATGTGTGAAACGGCTTGATAAATTCTTATGTGTTGAGATTTCCGCGTGGCGATGAGGTTAAGTGAGCAGATTGGCTCTTGATATTCAGATTATATATATCACCTCAGTTGTGCTTGAGTTTTGTGGCATATGGCTCTATCAATCTCCCCAGAATGGTATTATGCACTCAGTAGGCTTGTGACCGATGTCAGTAAATTGTAATAGTGAGCAATTCAGCTCTGTGTATATATTTCTTTATGTAAATTCCATGATGGGATCGGGTGGCACGCCTCCACGGGTATGTTATTAGGGATCGGGCTGCGCGCCGCAGCAGTATGATGTTGAGTAAGACTCCTATAATGATTATTCTTGTGTTTAACTTCCTGTTTCTCTGAGTAAAATTCATATTTATAGCGTGAGTCGGGTAGTCCCTTCCTGATGTCGTTCCCTTATGAGTCCTGTTCGAATTGTGGCCTATTGGCGCATTGTGGCATCGTGTGAGACTGTTGGTTATGCCTGGGGTGATTGGTTATCTGAGCAGTTGATACTGGGTGAGACAAGATTCATAAATTTGGGATCGGTGTGATAGGATTATGTGAGTATATTGCAAGGGAGTTGCCATTATTGGTTTGCAATGAGATGATGATCTAAGTTTAGAGAAAAGATTTCAACGTGTGGTTAACTCTGCAGTTGGTTAGGAATTTCTACACATTTCCTCCGTTGTGGTGGTATCGTCAGCACTATAGCAGGATGTATGTGTGTATCTTATAAGGTGCTTTGAGAGCATCAAATTCGTAGAATTGTGGCTATTAAGGTTCAGGGAGCGTCATTGTGGTCAGATGATGGATTATGCGGTGTAGGGTGCTGATTCAGCAAAGATACACAGTTGTGTTCCGGTGCCTCGTGTGGTAGTTGACGTGGTGTTCACATATTAGAAGCAGGCATGTCAGAGAATTTCAAGTGTTGGAACTGAGGTCTGAGTTTATTATATGGATAAAAGGGAATATCTTCAACTTTTATCAAGCTAAGGTGCTCAGTTGGGTTATGGTAGCACGGGCAGGTGCACGAGGGCTTAAACAGTGATTTCAGATAACTCTGGGGCGGTTCATGGCACGTTCGAGGACGAATGCTTGTTTAAGTGGGGGAGAATGTAACGACCCGACCGGTCGTTTTGAGATCCAGCGCGTCATTCAGTAGTTGAGAGTCATGAACAACTTCATTTTGGGTATTGTGACTTGTGTGTATTGTCAGAGTTGAAATTCAAGAGGTTTGGAGTTAAATTTAAAGGAAAATTCTCATTTCAGAAGCCTTAAGTTGAAGAAATTGAGTATGACTGGAATCTTGGGTAAACGACCTCGGAATCAGGATCCGAAGGTTCCAGCATGTTCATATGATGATTTCCTACTAGGGTGTATGTCCGGAACGGGTTTTGGATAACCCGGGAGCAGTTCAGCGCATATTGCGGAAAGTCAGTATGTTAAGGAAATTTCCTAAGTTTGACTTGAAGTACATTTCAATGATATTGATATCCGTTTGGGATTCCGAGTCTGGGAAAAGCTCCGTATGGTGATTCAGAAGTTAGGGGTGCGACCGGAAGTGAATTCGGATATCCGAAAGTCAATTTAAGGTCATTTGGCTAAAGATAGAAAACTGAAGGTTTTTGAAGAATTCGACCGGAAATGGAAATTTTGATACCGGGGTCGGAATGTGATTCCGGAAGTTGGAGCAGGTCCGTAATGTCAAATATGACTTGCCTGCAAAATTTGAGGTCAATCGGACGTGGTTTGATAGGTTTCGGCGTCGGATGTGAAAGTTAGAAATTTCAAAGTTCATAAAGTTGAATTCTTGCGCAATTCGTGTTTTCGGCGTTGTTTGATGTGATTTGAGGCCTCAACTAAGTCCGTGATATGTTTCCAGACTTTTTGGTACGTTCAGACGAGGTCCCGAGGGGCTCGGGTGAGTTTCGGGGTGGTTTCGGACCATTTCTAGGCCATTTATAACTGCTGGTTGTTGGCTACAGCAGTGTTCTACGCGATCGCGGGGAATTGGTCGCGATCGCGGTGAGTAAAATGTGAGAAACGGGCCAGTGAATCGCGATCGCGGAAAGCTTTTCGCCATCGCGTAGAGTAACTCTTCTGCTGCACTGACTCGACTTCGGAGGCTCACATCTCACAATCTATAAGGGAATTTGAGATGGTATAAAAATAAAAGTTGTAGCCCTTTGTGTCTGGTTTCTATAAAAGTAAACTATTCATGATTTAGATTTGTGTACAAAGAGATATGGCTGTTACACTACAGGGCGTCCGGGAAGTTTGAAGAAGAAGGTTGTGTTGCACATGAGCTGCCTTTGACAGATGATATCCAGAAATCTATAAGGAATTGGAAGATGACCAACACATGAAAGTTGTATATATTTGAGTCTACTTTTCAGAACATTTAACCATTTGTCATTTGGAGTTGTGTGCAAAAGGTAATGTCTATTCTACTGGAGGCTATCCGGGCAGGCTGGGCAATTGTTCTCCGCGATCGCGAAGCGAAATTTTTGGGCTGGAAAATTGTTCTCCGCGATCGCGAAGCATTTTCCACGATTGCTATGAGTAAATACCTGGGCAGTATTGTTTTAAACCGGGATTTTGGTCATTTTCTTCATTTCTTCAAAGCCATGGGGAGATTTTTGGAGAGCTTCAAGAAAGGAATTTCGTCATCTATGTTAAGGTAAGTTACTCCTACTCATTTCAAGTTAGATACAAGATTACTGCATGGATTAGAACATGGAAATTAGGGAAAATTTGAGGAAAATTTGGAAGAAACCTAGAATTTAGAAATTTGGATTTTAGCCACGAATTGAGCATGAATAATTGCGTAAAATGTGTAATTGAATTAGTAAAGCTTCAGGTAGGAATTTTCTTCAAGAATTTTCGAGGTCCGGGAACGTGCGTCCGAGGGCATTTTGGTCATTTCATTGACCCGGGCTGAGGAACTTTGTGATTTGAATTGGTTATGACCTATTGAGTATATTTTCATTGAATTATCGTTATTTGGATAGTTTGGGAGCGTTGCGCATCCACTTTAGTCGTCGTGGAGGCTTGGAGGCCGGTGATGGATCTTCGGAGCGAGGTGAGTCTCCTTTCTAACCTTGAAAGAGGGAAATGTCCCCATAGGTGTTCTACATGGTGTGTGTAATTGTTTGTGGGGGTTACATAAGCACCAAGTGATGAGAGTCCGTACGTAGCGGCTATTATTGTTATGTCCGGGTAGTTAGGCCCCACATTATGCCTTGTGTTCTCCTTGTGATGAGCTGTATGTTATGAAGTCCTGCTATGTGTAGTTTTGCTCCTCTGAGATTTCGTGGAATTTAAAATAATATAAAAAGAATTGTTTTACGGAAATAAAATGAAAAGAATTGTTTTACGGAAAATAACATGAAAAGAATTGTTTTATGGAAAATAATATAAAAAGAATTGTTTTACGAAAAATAAAATGAAAAGAATTATTTTACGGAAAATAAAATAAAAAGGATTGTTTTACGAAAAATAAATTGAAGAGAATTGTTTTACGGAAAGTAACACTAAAGGAATTGTTTTACGGAAAATAAGATGAAAAGAATTGTTTTACACAAAGTAATATGAAGTTATGAAATATATGGGAGCGGGTTGTACGCCATGGCGGAATGGAAATGAAATTATTAAATATATGGGAGCGGGCCGTACGCCACGGCGGAATTGAAATGAAATTATGAAATATATGGGAGCGGGCCGTACGCCACGACGTAATTGAAAAAAATTGTGAAATATATGGGAGCGGGCCGTACGCCACGACGGAATTGAAAAGAAATTGTGAAATATATGGGATCGGGCCGTACGCCACGGCGAGTGTAGAAAAGTACCTTATGGGAGCGGGCCGTACGCCACGGCGGATCTAAGAATTTGTGATTATTGTTTTCATTCGGTGGTCTTACTTTTGAAAGTGCTTTATTGTTTAAGTTCAGTAACTGTTTGGATTTTTCGGTTCTCAGTACGTGTACTTGTTGCTTATTTCCCTGACATGCCTACCATATTTCATCATATTTTATCATATGTTATTACTGCTGGACCCTAGTGAGTATCGAGTCGACCTCTCGTCACTACTTCTTCGAGGTTAGGCGGGATACTCACTGGGTACATATATGTATATGTACTCATGCTACACTTTCTGTGCATTTTGTTGCACAGGTACCTTCATAGTTCAGCGATTGGTTTGGAGACTTGCTCGGGCTGCATTCGTCCGGAGGCGTTCCGCAGTTGACAGAGTCTCCTTCTTTCTATATCTTTACATTGTATCTCTATTCCTTTTGTCCCATTTATTTCTCGGACAAGAGTTGTATAATTGTATAAATTCTTAGAAACTGCTCATGTACTTGTGTCGCCGGGTTCTGGGGATGTGTTGAGTCTTGTCTTATTGAACTAAATGGAGTTCCTATCGTGTTTAATTTACAATAGTTTATTTATTTGATTATGAAAAGCAATAAAGGCAACGACTTCGAAATTATTAAACAAGATGGTATTTCAAGTGATCAAGGGGTTGGCTTGCCTGACAATGGTGTCCGGCGCCATCACAACCCATAGGTTTTGGGTCGTGACACATGGTGTCTAATGCACATAGATGATGTATATGAAGAATCTAAGCAGGATTTTTTTTTAAATGCATAAATGTACATCGTTTGAACATGCTTTCATAATAGGCAGAGGATCTGAAGATGACTTATTTATTAGTGTTTTTTACCCTAAAGCAAAATCTTTAACTGTACATGGCAGCGTATAACATGATTGTAGAAAATTGGTTATTAGCACGTTTACTCTAGCACCGAATTTTCTAAATTATACGACAGTGAAATACGCATGCTGATGTGATGACCCAAAAGGGGTCATCTTATGTAAATTTAATTATGACTGTGTTCCGAGACCCTGAATGACTCCGTTAATCTCAACTTGATGTGCGTGCGCAGCCCAGGCGCGTAGCGTGGAAGCCTTTATGTGGAAACTTGATAAAGAGTTGAATTTATGATAATTAATTAAATAAAGTTGACTTTGGTCAACATTTTTGGTAAATGGACCCGGACCCGTGATCTGGCGGTCCCGGAAGGTCCGTAGGAAAATATGGGACTTGGGTGTATGCCTGGAATCGAATTCTGAGGACCCAAGTCTGAAAAATGAAATTTTAAAGAAAACTTTCTGAAAATAATAAAGTCTTATGAAAATGAACCTCGATGTGAAACCTGTGTTGCCGGGCCCGTATTATGGTTCCAAAGCCTGGAACATGTTCAATATGTGTTATTTAAGTTATCTGTGAAATTTGGTAAGGAACGGACTTTATTTGACGGGTTTCGGATCAAAATGGGAAATTGAGAGTTAATGAAGTTTTGAGAATTTTTCATAGAATTTGAAATTTTGTTTTGAACGTGATTTTATGTTACCGAGGTCCGAATGAAATTTCGAGATCGGGAATAGTTTCGTTATGTCATTCATGACTTGCCTGCAAAATTGGGGTCATTCCGAGTAGTATAGGTCGGTCCGGCGCGTTGTTATAGAAATCAAGAACTTAGAAATCCTTAAGTTTGATCCTAGGGGTTTTGAGGGGTGATTTTTAGATTTAGCGTTGTTTTGGGTGTTCCGAAGGCTCGAGCGAGTCCGTATTATGAGTTAGGACTTGTTGGTATATTTGGACGGGGGCTCGGGTGGGCCCAGGTGCCTCCCGGATGCCACACGAGACCAAAAACCAGCTGAAGATGCAGCTGGTGCACCTGATCTGGTGTGACCGCAGGTGCAGTTGCCCAGCCGCAGGTGCGGGACTGCTCCTGCGGTCCCATCCTCGCAGGTGCGAAGGTTCCGCATGTGCGGTTCCTCTTCCGCAGGAGCGAAACCGCAGGTGCGGTCTCCAACTCCGCAGGTGCGACCCCAGCCCCTCTTGCCCAATTCCGCAGGTGCGAGACCGCAGGTGCGGTCCTCGAGCCGCAGGTGCGGAACCCCATTAGGCCAGGCAGTGAAATTTAATTTAAAACACGAGATTGAGTCATTTCTTCCATTTTCCATCTTCTTCCTTGTGTTATTTGAGATCTTCCAAGAGGACCTTCAACCTAGTGCTTGAGGTAACTAAATTCCCTATCTAACACTAGTTTCAAACATTAATTCCTAGTTAAATTCCCTAATAAATTATTCATAATCATGGAATTAGGTAGTAATTTTAGGGCTCTTGAGGATTTTGTGATTTTCCGTTTTAGGCCATGAATTCAAGTAGAAATCACACATTAATGATCCTTAGGCTATCGGTGAGTGATCCCTTCGAGAATTTTCGGAATTTGAACATGCGGGGCCGGGGTTGGAATTTGGGAATTCTTCAAGAATAGCCATTTTATTGAATAACTAGGATAATTTCCCGCATTGTGCATGCATTGATATTATTGTATACCTTTTGGCTAGTTGCGAGCCCTTGGGCGTAGAGTTCGGAGTTTCAGGCGCAATTGTGGTCTAAGGGGTAGATTCGACACGAGGTGAGTCTCCTTTCTAACCTTGTAAGAGGGAATTGTCCCCATAGGTGATGTATATGCTATGTGTAAATTGTTTGGGGGCTACGTACGCACCAAGTGACGAGAGTCCGTACGTAGCGGATATCATTGTTATGTCTGGGTAGTTAGGCCCACATCATGTCTTATATGCTTCCTCGTAATGTCTTATATGCTTCCTCGTAATGCCTTATATGCTTCCTCGTAATTCCTTATATGCTTCCTTGTAATGCTTTAAATGATTCATTGTGACGCCATATGTACTATGAGATCATGTTTTGTATAGTATTGTTCCTATGAGGCTTTATGGAAATTGTTGAGTTGAAAGGAATTTGTTATGGAAAGTAAATTTTATAAGATATTGGGATCGGGCCATACGCCACGGCAAGTTTGAGAGTGATTATACCTATATTGGGATCGGGTCGTACGCCACAGCGGGTTTGAGAGTGATTATACCTATATGGGATTGGGCCGTACGCCACGGCGGATGTTGAAAAGTATTTGTAATATATATGGGATTGGGTTGTACGCCACGGCGGATGTTGAAAAGTATTTGTAATACATATGGGATCGGGTCGTACGCCACGGCAGGTTTAGAAGGTACCTTATGGGAGCAGGCCGTACGCCACCGCGGATCTAAGACTTGGTGATTATTGTTTCATTTCGGTGGTCCTACCCTTGAAAGTGCATTATTTCTTAATTCGGTAATTGTTTGGATTTCTGCTCTTGATATGTATTTGTTGCTTATTTCCTGACATGCCTACTGTAATTCGTTATATTCTATCATATGTTATTACTGTTGGACCTTAGTGAGTATTGAGTCGTCCTCTCGTCACTACCTCTTCGGGATTAGGCGGGATACTCACTGTGTACATATTTATTTAATATGTACTCATGCTGCACTTCTGTACTTAACTGTACAGGTACTGAGGTCGGTGCTTCTGGTTATTGTATCGGAGATAGATCCTGAGCTAGTGGACTCGACTTCACGGTGAGCTACTTCTTCTGGCGGTTTCCAGTAGTGCCATGGAGTTTTCTTTTGTTGTGTTTTCCCGTCTATTTCATTCAGACAGTGGGATTGTATATACTATCTTTTGGTTATTCTGTTAGTGTGCCTGTGACACTCGTGACACTAGTTCCTGGCACACATGTAGTGTATATTTTGGGATTTGGGGTTGTATATGCATACATATGCTTTATTTTGTCCATGTACTGTTATGATTTTATTTTCATATCAAGCTATCATCATGTTGAATTGTTTTAAATTGGTAAAAGAAAAAATTGACTTGTTTAAATCAAATGGGAAGGGTAACACTTAGTGTAATTCATATTGGCTTGCCTAACCCCCGTCGTTGGGCGCCATCACGACCTGGATTAGGATTCTGGGTCGTGACAGCTAAACGGTAGACATGGGACCTAAGAGGCATGATTTCTAATGCATGAATTGAACATATGAGCCTAAACATGATTTCTATTGTGCAGATAGGGAATAAAGCCTAGTAACATGTTTTCTACCCTTCTAATAGCTAAAGCATGCATAGTTACCCCTCCCTTTTCACTATCCATCCCCAAAGAGTTGTTTACAATAATTATTACAGGCCATTTTGGATAAATTACATAACTGAAATAGGAAAAAGAAGAAGTTATACTATAGGGAGCCTACTGATAGGCCCAAAATCTCCAGAACTTCTCAATGCCATTGATATTCACAGTCTTTCATATAATCCAGGTGTGTCAGAGTTCCCAAGGATCTCAAGGGATCCCGAGCAGTGCTCACACCCAGATTTACATAACCATATTGAGTAAGTGCAGTATGGAAGAGCCAGCTCTAATGTGTCAGAGTTCAGAGGGATCTCATAGGGATCCCTAAGCAGTCACACATTAAAGGGGCAGAACCTAGACTTCTAAGATTATATGTGAGAGTGCTTGACATAGTTTTGATAGAGTTGAGTTCAAAAAACAGTTTCAGAAAATAACTTATTTGAAAATAGGTTTTGGAAACAACAGGAGAATCTCCATTAGTGAAAACAATTTGAAAAGAAAGGGAGTAGGACAATCAACAACTCAAGACCAAGACAACATACACAGTACAGGGAAACAGTCACAAATAGTGAAGAAGGGATTGGGGACAAGTAGGCCACACATGAAAACAGGTTTGCATACAAGTTAACATGAGAGAAGTATTAAGGTACTACAGACTTGTACAGAACTTAAATGACCACAGAAAGTTTTGGTCACAAAAGTATTCATGTCAGGAACTTAACAGAATCAGATTGAGGGAATGCCAAAGAGGGGGATAACATATAACAAACAGAGTTACATATAGGTTCAGGGGGAGGATTCATGAGTATATCATGTATCCAGGATTAAACAGTAACTAAGCAACATATAGTGCATGCTTGTAGTGTGCTGGGAATCAGGGGTAAGGTAGAGTCATAGTGAAACATACAAAAGGCAGTAAATATGCTGAAACTAAAGGGAAGGGGTAATCACCTTGGTAAAATAATAAGTAGTCATGCTAATTGCAAGGTAAACAACAGAACCACAAGTAAAAGCATAGTAGAAACAAAAGGAATTGCAATACAAACAGAAACATGTTGTTTTTTAGGCCTTAAATTAAACTGAAGACATACCAGGTTAAGACAGAATAAGTGCATAGCAGTAGAGTATATAATTACTCAGTCTTGGCTTGCATCCGACTGAGAATAACAAGTAAACAGAAAGAAGAGCAAGAGAGAATATGTATGTGTGTAAGAGAGTTCAGAACAATATATTTTTTGTTCCTGTCATGCTAATGAATGAATAGAGTATTTATAGTTTTAAGACAGACAGAAGAATAAGGTAACAAGTAGTAATTTAGCACAATTATGGAAATAATTACCATTAGGATCGATTAGTACACGGACTCCCTTTAATTAGGGAGTCATAGTTCAAATGGACACAAGCAGTGTTAAACAAGGAAAAGAATCAATTGAAAGCTGATTTTTACCATAACAGGAGTAGTAAAAGTGTATGGCATGCAATTAGGACAGAATACAGGATGTATCAAGTAAGGAAAGTATATAATAGTAATTGACGACATACTTATACATAAAAATAAGGCAAAATATATAGTTTAATTCTAGGAATCAGTCAAGAGAATATCGAATGAGATTCAAATCACAGGGAACCAATACATATTAAGGAAAATATCACCCAAGTCAGACAATCAGCATTACTTAAACGAAATATCACAGTTTTAAGGAAAATGCACGAAATCAGTAAAGATTGATATGTAAAAATCAATAAAACAACTAATCAAACTTATTGAACGATAAATAGCACATGTTGAACAAAAATCAGAGAAACCCTAAGTAGATAATTAAAGGAACAGTAGAGACTCAAAAATCCTAACAATAATTAGAGCACAAGAGTACATAGAACATACATGAAAGCACAGAATGTTCATGAGAAGCACGTACGCGCACAGATTAATCGAGCCTATTACCGAGATAGTCTAAAAATTAGGGCTTTTAGCATAATAAATCAGATAACATGGGAAAGCATAAGAGAATCGTTCAAACATAGTAGAAAACACTTAAGATCAGAAGAAGAATCATTTTTGAAAGGGGTTAAGAAACCCTAGTTTTTGAAAGTGAAGAAATCGTATGAAAACAATGAGATTTCTTGAAGAAAACATGTAAAAATCTCAAAATACACATAGATATGTTACAGATCTATAAAGGTTGGAAGGTTTTAAAGTTAGGGTTTTCCAGAGAAAACCCAAAGAGAAGAAGAGACTCAAAGATTTACCGGTTTTTAACCGGAGGGTGTAAAGATCTTACTCGAATGGACATGGGTGGGCGGGAAACGGCATAAGATCATGGAGGTGAGTGACCCGCCTCTGGTTCACTTGAGGGCCTCGAACGGTGACACAAGCGCAAAGGATGAAGCCATAAGGCTGGCGGGAGGTGAGACCTCCATGGTTTCCAGCGAGGAGGTGGCCGGAGAAGGGAGAACATGGCTCAGTAGATGGAGCATTTAGGGAGAGAGATGAGAGAACTTAGAGACGGCTGAGTGAGAAATGAGAGGGGGAAATGAGACGGGGGAGGGTAGTCACCTAGGTTTAATTAAGGAATGTGGAATCTAGACCGTTGATTTGAATTAATCAACGGTTCAGATTGATAGATGCTTGGGTCGGGTAGGATTTAAGACTGGGATGGGTTATTGGGTCAATTAGATGGGTTAGGGGTCCGGATTTAGTTAGGCAAGGATTTAAAATAAAAGTGGCTAACTATTAAATACTCAATTAAAATAAATAAATAATTTATAAAAATAGCGAATAATTGTAAAAATGAAATTGATGCTTAATAGATTAAATTAAAATGATTAATAAGTATTTAAAAATATAAATGACTAATTATTGAGTAAAAAAATAAGAGCATCCGTCGACAAAAGGATCACCATAAGATGATCATCTCGTGGCTATTGAGAACGAATTAAATCAGATGGTTCTATTTCTAAATCTTTCTGTTAAATAGCATAAAACATATGATTAGGCAATAATTGCAAAGGTATTGCAATTATAGCCAATTAGTGCCAATTTGGCTAATTGTGAAATAATTTGGTCTTAATAGGACCAAAAATAATATATTAATCCAAGGGATGCTTTTTAAATCATTTGTAATGCAATTTATAATTAATTATTAGAAATAAAAAATTGTGGATAAATTTAAATAATTTAGTAAAAATATGGGAAAATTACAGAAAAATACCAATTGTTATGAAAACCTGATTTTGAAGGTATATATGCAGATAAAAAATAATTTGAGGAAAAATTGGGTATCAACACATACAGAGAACAAAATTTTCGCTCTCTCTTATGAGACCTAATCATTTCTTCTTCATACTAAGCTAAATTCAGTAGATTTACATGGTATCAGAGGATGATCCGCTGGTTATCTCCTTCCTGCTTTGAGCGGTGTTACCCTCGCTCATGTTCGTCAACTTTTCACTTGAATACTAATGTTCATGGTTGAATCTGCTTTGGGTAGTTTCCTCTGGATTTGCAGGCAGAATCAAGGTCGGAGTTACCGTTTCGTCATCTATCAGTGGTATGTGTGATACGTGTGGGCGATGTTGGATCGAATTGGACCGTTTCCTCCTCCGCTGCTGACCTAGGTTTTTCTTTGGAATCTACATTCAAGGATGTTTGTTTTCCCGTA
Source organism: Nicotiana undulata (assembly GCA_005239495.1). Taxonomy (NCBI): domain Eukaryota; kingdom Viridiplantae; phylum Streptophyta; class Magnoliopsida; order Solanales; family Solanaceae; genus Nicotiana; species Nicotiana undulata. The sequence goes on along the minus strand of ML292445.1, from coordinate 24,760 downwards.
GCAAAAACATACGGTAATCTCTTTCAATTTTCCTTTCCTTACACTGGTCATCTGTTTGTGTTAATTACTTTGACGAAAGTCTCTGATTGTCGCTATGGGAAGTTCTGGTACATCCTCGAGTTCTACTTTTACTCCTGACCCTTCCAGTCCGCTCTTTTTACTTTCTTCTGATGTGCCTGGTGTATCTCTTGGTAGTGTGCCCTTCTCTGGGACTGGTTTTGGGGGTTGGAGGCGGAATATGATAGTATCTTTGTCCGCTAGAAATAAAATAGGATTCATTGATGAGAGTTGTCCGAGACCAGCTGAGGATACTCCTCAGTTTAAGAAATGGGATAAGTGTAATAAATGGTTATTTCCTGGTTGACTAATTCCCTATCCTCGGACATAGCTGAGAGTGTTCAATACTCAGATACTGCTTAAAGTATCTGGGGTCAACTTGATAGAAGATATGGTTGGGATTAAGGTATTTGAAATTAAGCAAGAGATAGCTTCCACTCATCAAGGTTCATTGGGCATTGCTTCCTATTTCAACAAACTCAAGAAGTTATTTGATGAACTGAGGTTTATGTGCGCTAATCATGCCAACACTTATGTTTGTGCTGCTAAACCTGGACTTCAGAAAGAGATAAAGGAGAACAAATTACACCAATTCCTCATGGGTCTATATGAGACCTATGTTGGTGTTAGGAGTAACTTGCTCATGATGCAACATCCACCTTCTCTCGATACTGCTTATAGTATCCTCCTCCAAGACGAAAAGCAGAGGAAAATTACTCCTAATTCTCATTTCTAAAGCGACTCTGCTTCTTTTCATGTCAATCTGAATAATAAATCTGCCTCTCCTAGATAGTTTGTCTGGAAAGTCAGTTTTGATTAGAACAAGTCTCCTTTTTTATGCAAGTATTGTAAGAAACATGGACATTTGATTGATAAATGCTATAAGCTCCGTGGATTTCCACCAAACTTTAAATGCACCAAAGATAAAAGAACTGTTGCAAATGTTGAGGTCCAGAGTTCAGCTTGTGCTTCTGAATCTGGACCAGTTCCCACTGAGAGTCATGTTGATTCTCATTATATGATTCCTGGTCTGTCTAAGGACCAGTATGCTCAACTCCTGATGCTACTTCAGCAACATCACATTTCAGAGTCTCTCCCTCAGTCTAGTCTGATGGCTTATGCTAATTTTGCAGGTATAGTTCCTTCCCCTGATTGTGTAGGCAAGCTGTCTTATGGTACATGCATGCTAACTAGAGTTCATGAGTACACTTGGATAATAGATTCTAGGGACACTAATCACATGACTTCTAAGAAAGAACTTCTTTTTGATATCCTTGTGTTTTCCTTGGATATCTCTTGGCTAAGAAAGGTTATAAACTTTACAACCTAGCTACTATTGATACCCAATTCTTCCTCAAATTATTTTCAAACTTGCATATAAGTGTCATGACCCGAAATCCCACCTTCGGGCCACGACTGCGTCTAACATTGAACCCGCTAGACAAGCCAACGTTTGAACTAAATAAAACTCATTAACAACTAAAACGAACCAGATAACTAAGGCATCGATGGTCAACAATATGAAGGTTAACAAATTACCAAAAATAATATAGCAACTTCGAAATAAATCCCATATACAAATCCCAGAACTGGTGTCACATACTCACGAACTGTCTAAGTGATTACTAAAAACAAAGGTCTGAAAATAAGTACATAGGACTGTCTTTGAAATATAAAGTAAGACAGAGCTGAAAGTGAAGAGTAGAAGGTGACGCCAAGGCCCACGAACGTCTGCGGGTCTACCTCGATGTCTCCTGTATGAACTGATGAGATGCTCCGACCGTCAGTGATCACCGGGTCCGGCTGCGTAGTCTGCACAACATAAAGAAGTGCAGGTGTAGCATCAGTACAACCGACCCCATGTACTGAGTAAGTGCCAAGCCTAGCCTCGGCGAAGTAGTGACGAGGCTAGGACCAACAACAATATATGTACCTGTACAATTCTATATAATTAACAGGAAAAATGTCGACAAAAATAAGTAGGTAAGACAGATACGGGGAGAACATGCTGGGGGAAAAAGGGGCAACAAAATGCTAGCACGGTAGAACAGGGTAATAACTGAAATATAAAGATAAAGGCAGGAATTTAACTTCTCAAACAGATAATGAGCATTACTCGGCAAGGAATGTCCCCTCGTGCATAACCTCACAATAACTCGGCATCGAATGTCCCTTCGTGCGTATATAACAACACTCAGCACGGAATGTCCCCTCGTGCATAACCTCACAATCACTCGGCACAGAATGTCCCCTCGTGCGTATATAATAATCAGTGATCAACACGGCATGTCCCCTCGTGTGATAAGTAACAAACAGTTAGCACAGCATTTCCCCTCGTGCGACAAATAATAAACGATCAACACGGCATGTCCCCTCATGTGATAAATACTAAACGATCGGCACGACATATCCCCTCGTGCAATAAATAATGACACAAAGCAACAATATCATGTGAAAGTCAACATTAAGAAGTCTCAAGTGCATGGGAATACTCAATAAAATTCTATTGTCCCGGCAAGGAGAAAGCATCAATTACAAACTCAACAAATGCCCGACAAGGGTCTCAGCTATAACCAACCTCGCATCAGAAATACAATTTCAACAGTGTAAGCCTCAACTGAACAAATAACTCAGTAACTCCCCACGTCATGAAACAACATCAAGGAATCACTTCTAAATCACCAATTACTCATAGTGCAGAGAATATTAAGAACACAGTAAGTTTC
>ML292445.1:0-21577 GCA_005239495.1 Nicotiana undulata | reverse complement strand
AGGAAGAAGAGTTGTGAAAAATGGGAGAAATCCCGAAATGGTTCTGTTTTTGGGTTATTAAAATCACTGGAGAGATTTACCCATCGCGTTCGCGGGCCACTGGCCGCGTTCGCGAAGGGTTGGCAGCTGGGACTTATGCGTTTGCGGAACCAGGGCCGCGTTCGCGTAGGTCTGACTCCCTAACTTTCCGCGTTCGCGTGCCTCTGCCCGCGTTCGCGAAGAACAACCTACCTGACCCCAGACCCATCCTATAATACTACGCGTTCGCGAGAGGGGCGTCGCGTTCGCGTAGAGCAGTTCCCCCCAAAGCTCCGTGTTGGCTCCCGTACCCCTGCGTTCGCCTAGAACAAAACCCTAGCCACACTATTTACCCTTCGCGTTCGCGATCCCTTGGCCGCGTTCGCGAAGGGTATCACACCAGACATCAGAAACCTGCAACATCACACCAGATTTTTCATGTTTTCACACCCCATTAGCTACCCGAAACTCACCCGAGCCCTCGGGGCTCAAAACCAATTACACACACAACCTCATAAACATCCTACGGACTTATTCAAATAATTAAACCACCAAAATACATCAAAAACAATGAATTAAACTCCAAAATCCATAGAATTTTCTCAAACTTCATAAACTTCTAAATTTCCCATTTTTTATCCGAAACACGTCATTTCAAGTCCGTTTTACACCAAATTTCACAGATAAGACAAATAACATATAATAAACCTATTTCAGGCTCCGGAACCATAATACTGGCTCGGTAACACGGTTTTCACATAATTATTCATTTTCAAATTCCTTTATTATTTCTAGAAAATAATTTTCTTTAAAAATTCATTTCTCGGGCTTGGGACCTCGGAATTCGATTCCGGGAATACGCCCAAGTCCCATATTTTCCTACGGACCCTCCGGGATCGTCAAATCACGGGTCCGGGTCCGTTTACCAAAAATGTTGACCAAAGTCAACTTTATTCATTTAATTATCAAAAATTTCCATTTTCATCAAATTCCAACATACAGACTTCCTGGCTACACGCCCGGGCTGCGCACGCATATCGAGGTGAGACTAGCAGAGGCTTTCGGGGCCTCGGAACACAGATTTAGCTAGAATTACTTAGGATGACCTTTTGGGTCATCACAATAAGCTTTCAAAATTATTCTTTGTAATGATGAGTATCTTTCCCTATTTTTCCATATATTTTATTTAAATTATTTCCTCGTTTATTTAATATTTCATATTTAAATAATTCCTAAATTATGTCATAAATAACTTTAAAACATTTTTTTTAGCCTAGTATGTTATTTATAATCATTTTTATCCATTAAAATCTAATTATTCCACGAATTAGTCAATTGGGTCTTATTTAATTCCAATTACAACAATTTAGTAATTATGGCCCAATCAGACATTTTGTGTTATTTTAATTCAAAATTTATGCATTTTTACACTTAATATTAGTTAATTACTGTGATTTTACTTATTTAAACTTAATTTCATTTTTTTATAATTATTAGTTATTTTAATTAATTAATTATCTTATTTTAAGGAGTATTTAAAATCTAGCCACTCTTAACCTATTTCAAATTCAATCCAATACCCAACCCCTTAACCCAATTACCCCAACCCATCAGACCAATTCCTACCCAGCCCAAACCAATTCAATACCCAACCCTCCTAAGACTAGATCTCGACNACCCCAATAGAAACCTTACTCTATTGTATGTTGCATGCATCATGGTCAAACCTAGCCAGGCTAACGTGTTGTCCGCACAATAGCCTTTAAGATAGCCTTGTCCAAAGTCCATTTTGTTTCCCTAGAACCCAAAAAAACGCCTTGACGTTCTGTGCATTTATTTGGAGAACTTAAATGTCATGCTAATTATTGATGTTAAATAGTCAAGTCCAGTGGGGGTAAGGGCCTAACCTTGTTTGTTCTCAGGAGACGAGGCAAGAAGTCCCTAGACTCAGCATGATCTAAAATGTGCCAAGAGAACCAAGCTTGGAGAAGGTCCTTCTGGGACCCAATTAGATAGGATTTTCTTTTCCGCTTTACTAATGTAATAAGGCCGATGGCCATTAGTGATTTTATTTCTTGCTTATTGTTTTTGTATTGTTTTTGGATTTGTCCATTTTCACATCAATAAAATGAGGCATTTAGTATTTTAAGTTCTCCAAATTAATTTGCCGCTAGGCCTACCTCGGGCTCAAGAGGTTCCCCATCTTAGGATGCATTTTACATTCTCGCATTACGTGTTTTAATTACCGCAATATGTTTTATAATCCTCACTGACTTGTTTCCTTTTTGTTTTTGTTTCTCTTATTATTCCCCTCCCCAAAGGTTGGTTCATGCATTCTAGCATTATATCTTAAGAACTGGTATGTCCGAACAACCAGAGCCCGCCGAGCCTCGGGGTAGCAAGGCTAAAAACAAGTGTTATTTACTATTTATTTACTAAATGAATTTTCCCTTTCCGCATTTTTCAATTCCTGCAGTAAAATCTTCAATGTTCAAAACAGTTATTTAATTTATCAAAGAATTTTTAATTTTTCTTAAAATTCTTATATTTACTTGCTACTGTTTTCTCCCCATTACTTTATTTACACAACATTACTATTACTGATCTTGATGAACCGATGATTGTGACATGCAACGAGACAACGCAACAAACGGATTTCGAGTCAGACGAGGATGATATACCTGAGGATATTATTAAAGAGGTCGAGAACTTTGAGAATAGACCTAAGTCTAACTTGTACGAGACTGAGGTCGTCAACCTAGGAAACGCAGAGAACGTCAAAGAAACACGCATCAGCATTCATCTGCCGCCGTCAGAAAAAGAGGAATATATGGAATTCTTAAGGGAATATGAGGACATATTCGCCTGGTCATATGACGACATGACTGGCCTCAGTACATATATTGTGGCCCACAAGCTGCCAACCAATCCAACATGCTCACCAGTGAAGCAAAAGCTCAGGAAGTTCAAACTAGACATGAGCTTGAAAATCAAGGAAGAGGTCACCAAACAGATCAACGTCGGGGTTCTCCGAGTAGTCGAATATCCTACATGGTTAGCTAACATTGTGCATGTACCAAAGAAAGATGGGAAGGTCAGAGTCTACGTCGACTACCGGGATCTTAACCGGGCCAGTCCCAAAGATGACTTCCCCCTGCCAAACATACACATCTTAATTGATAACAATGCCAAGCACGAGCTGCAGTCCTTTATAGATTGTTTTGCTGGTTACCATCAAATTTGGATGGACGAGGAAGATGCTGAGAAAACGGCATTCATTACGCCGTGGGGAGTGTATTGCTACAAGATGATGCCATTCGGTCTGAAGAATGCAGGGTCCACTTACATGAGTGCCATGACTACTATATTCCATGATATGATTCATAAGGAGATCGAGGTATATGTGGACGACGTCATCATCAAATCAAAGAAAGCTGCTGATCACATGGAAGATTTGAGAAAGTTCTTCAACAGGTTAAGGAAATACAATCTGAAGCTTAACCTCGCGAAGTGTGTGTTCAGGGTTCCTGCTGGCAAGCTGCTAGGGTTCATTGTCAGTCGTCGAGGAATAGAGCTAGATCCATCAAAGGTCAAAGCTATCCAAGAATTTCTGCCACCAAGGAACAAAAAGGATGTTATGAGCTTCCTGGGAAAACTCAATTATATCAGTTGATTCATAGCCCAATCTACCGTCATTTGTGAACCGATTTTCAAAATGCTAAGAAAGGATGTTGCCACCAAATGGACTGAGGATTGTCAAAAGGCCTTCGACAGAATCAAAGAGTGCCTCTCAACACCACCAGTCTTGGTACCTCCAGAGCCGGGTAGACCTCTATTACTCTACCTTGTCATGTTAGATGGAGCCTTCAGTTGCGTTCTCGTGCAACATGACGAAACAGGGAGGAAAGAGCAAGCAATTTACTACCTCAGCAAGAAGTTTACTCCATATGAGGCCCGGTATTCTCTACTAGAACGCACCTGTTGTGCTTTGACTTGGGTTGACAGAAGTTGAATCATTATTTTTGTGCCTACACAACGTACGTCATATCGAGGATGGATCCGCTAAAGTACATCTTTCAGAAGCCCATGCCCACTGGCAAGCTAGCTAAATGGCAGATCCTGTTAAGTGAATTCGACATCATTTAAGTAACTCATAGGGCGATCAAGGGACAAGCATTAGTCGATCATCTTACTGAAAATCCTGTGGACGGAGAATACGAACCATTGAAAACGTATTTCCCCGATGAAGAAGTGTCATTCGTAGGAGAGGACATTGCAGAATCCTACGACGGTTGGAGGATGTTCTTTGATGGGGCCGCAAACTTCAAAGGCGTGGGTATTGGAGCAGTCTTAATTTCAGAAACTGGTCAGCACTACCCGGTATCCGCCAAACTCAGGTTCCCCTGCACCAACAACATGGCTGAATATGAGGCCTGCATCCTGGGGCTCAACTTGTCCATCGACATGAATGTCCAAGAATTATTAGTGATTGGTGATTCAGAATTATTGATACACCAAGTCCGAGGAGAGTGGGTGACCAAGAATTCCAAAATATTGCCATATCTACATCGTGTGCAGGAATTGGAAAAGACGTTCACAAAGATTAAATTCCGGCACGTTCCCAGAATCCAGAATGAGTTCGCCGATGCATTGGCTACCTTGTCATCTATGATCCAGCATCCAGATAAGAACTTCATTTATCCTATCCCGGTGGGGATTCACAATCAGTCGGCCTACTGCGCCCATGTTGAAGAAGAAGCAGATGAAAAGCCTTGGTTTCATGATATTAAGGAGTACTTGGCACAGAGAGAGTACCCAGAGCTTGCAAACGCTACTCAGAAGCGCACTCTTCGAAGGTTATCAAACAATTTCTTTCACAGCGTAGGAATCCTATACATGAGGACTCCTGATCTGGGTTTGCTAAGATGTGTCAAGGCAAAAGGAAGCAACGAAGCTATTGGAGGAAATACATGTGGGTACATGCGGTCCTCATATGAACGGGTTTGTTCTAGCAAAAAAGATACTTCGGGCTGGTTATTTCTGGATGACCATGGAAACAGACTGCATCCAGTATGTCCGCAAATGCCATCGATGTTAGATACATGGGGATATGATAAAGGTACCTCCCAGTGAGCTTAATGCAACAAGCTCACCATGGTCGTTCGCCGCCTGGGGCATGGACATCATTGGACCAATCGAGCCTGCAGCCTCCAATGGACACAGGTTCATTCTGGTTGCCATTGACTATTTCACCAAATGGGTTGAAGAAACATGCTACAAAGCAGTTACTAAGAAAGTGGTAGCCGACTTTGTCCGCGACCGCATTGTTTGTCGGTTTGGAGTTCCAGAGTCAATCATCACCGATAATGGTTCCAACCTAAACAGTGATTTGATGAGAGTAATGTGTGAAACCTTCAAGATCGAACACAAGAATTCTACAGCATACAGACCTCAAATGAATGGAGCCGTTAAGGCTTCCAACAAGAACATCAAGAAGATATTGAGAAAAATAATAGAAAAGCACAAGCAATGGCATGAGAAATTATCATTTGCTCTGTTGGGGTATCGCACCACGGTTCGCACATCAACCGGGGAAAATCCTTACATGTTGGTATGCGGTACAGAAGTCGTCATTCCTGCTGAAGTTGATATTCCATCTTTGAGAATCATACAAGAAGCTAAGCTCAGCGACGCAGAATGGGTAAGAAGTCGCTATGAGCAATTGGCCCTCATAGACGGAAAAAGAATGAATACGGTTTGTCATGGTCAGCTATATCAGAATAGAATGACCAGATCCTTCAACAAGAAAGTCAAACCAAGACGATTCACACCAGGCAGCTAGTGTTAAAGAAAATCTTCCCTCATCAGGACGAAGCCAAAGGGAAATTCTCTCCCAATCGGCAAGGCACGTACATGGTTTGCCGAGTGCTGACAGGAGGAGCACTCATACTTGCAGAAATGGATGGAGAAGTTTGGCCTAAACCAATCAACTCAGACGCAGTCAAGCGTTACTATGTGTAACTCTTTATACTTTTCTCAATGCTGTAAATTGAACTACGCCTGACCTGATTCCCGTTTAAGAGGGGATACGTAGGCAGCCTTATGGGTTCGGTCACATTATAATAAAAAATTTCATTTCCCCCCACGAATGGAAACTAGGGAAGAATTTTAAGGAGGGACCTCAAAATTCCGAAGCAAGTTCAGTCGAGCACCGCACCAGTAACAGCCAGGAGCCTTCACCCATCAAACTGGGGCATAATTTTGAGAAGGACCCTCAAATTTCCGTAGCAAGGGAGGTTGCAATGTCTTGAACCGCGTCGTGGTCGTCAAATCATCCAAAGAAAATTATTTTTTTCGATTATATGTTATATCATATTTTATAAAAACCATGCATATTTATTTCTAAAAAATAGCTTGTTTTAGAAACGCTACCCCTGTGGTACAAACAAAGTTATCATCATCAAGAAGACAGGCCGAGCCGAGCCAACAGGGATACGAACTAACCCTCCCCTTTACAGAACTCACAATTTTTCTTTGGATGCAGGCGCAAATACGGCAAAAGCCCAAAACATCCTATTACCCCCACAAGACGCATGCTTCTCAAGGATACGCTCTCGAACTCATCGCACATGCCGACACTTACTATTACCGCAAGCAACGCTTCATTCACAACAATCAAATCGCCGTACTTCATCATCAGCTAAGAACTCTTACTGTCGTTTTAATTTCTCGCATTGCATGAGGCTACTATTCTGCCTTCCGAGACTAAGCATTGTCTCCCTGCATTTTCTCGCATTGCATAAGGATACCATTCTGCCTTCCGAGGTTAAGCTCTACCTCCCCTGCATTCGCATCTTTGCATAAGGCTACTATTCTGCCTTCCGAGACTAAGCACTGTCTCCCTGCATTTTCTCGCATTGCATAAGGCTACCATTCTGCCTGCCAAGGTTAAGCTCTACCTCCCCTGCATTCGCATCTTTGCATAAGGCTACTATTCTGCCTTCCGAGGTTAAGCTCTACCTCCCCTGCATTCGCATCTTTGCATAAGGCTACTGTTCTGCCTTCCGGGAGTAAGCCCTGTCTCCATTTATTTCTTGCATTGCATAAGGCTATCATTCTGCCTTCCGAGGTTCTACGCTACCTCTCCTGCATTATTTCCTGCATTGCATAAGGCTATCATTCTGCCTTCCGAGGTTCTACGCTACCTCTCCAGCATTTATTTCTTGCATTGCATAAGGCTATCATTCTGCCTTCCGAGGTTCTACGCTACCTCTCCAGCATTTATTTCTTGCATTGCATAAGGCTATCATTCTGCCTTCCGAGGTTCCACGCTACCTCTCTCTGCATTCTACTTCATTACGCAAAGCTCCTTTCTACCTCTTTAAAGCACTCACCTTTTGTTATGTTATTTATTTACGCTTTCTTTCGGGCAAAGCTCTGCCCCTCTTTCTTTTTGCGAATCGCAAGACTAAGCTCTGTCTTGTCCACATCATACTACTACATTCTTCATAAGCTGAAATATCGCCAACTTGTCCAAAGGCGTCATCGTTCAGAGGCACCATGTTCATGGCCCGAGAACATCATTTCATGGCTTAAGGATCTCTTTTATTCAATTTGCATATCCTTATTCAAAGGCACCATGGTTTGGAGGCACCATCCTCATGGCCCGAGAACATCATTTCATAGCCTGCGAATCCCGCACCAAGCAATTCATGGCCCAGGACATCATGGTCTAAGGACATCATCCTAATTGTCCGAAGACAACATTCATAGTCCAACGGGAACTTGCATCATATTTATATAATGCACAATATATGCTTGTTATTTACTTGCAGGTAATCCGGCCGGAACAGCCAACCAGGCAGGAGCGGACCGCTCCAGTTATCTAAAAGGACCCCGTAAGACTTTCCTATTTTGCCTTACCTTGCACCTTGCGTCCTTTCTTGTGAAACATCACCGGTATATTTCGCTGATTCCGGAACTACATACGGCCTGATTCCTGTAAAACCAGGGATATGTAGGCAACTCAAAAACCAGGATACGGCCTAAATCTCTCGTCCAATTTCCACTCGGTCAAAATTGGCCATCATATCTTTACCTGACAATTCTTTCATCTTTCCCGGGTAAAGAGGGGCAGCTGTTGATACCCAATTTTTCCTCAAATTATTTTCAAACGTGCATATAAGCTTTCAAAATTATTCTTTGTAATGATGAGTATCTTTCCCTATTTTTCCATATTTGTATTTAAATTATTTCCCCATTTATTTAATATTTCATATTTAAATAATTCCTAAATTATGTCATAAATAACTTTTAAAAAACTTTCTTAGCCTACTATGTTATTGATAATCATTTTTATCCATTAAAATCTAATTATTCCATGAATTAGTCAATTGGGATCTTATTTAATTCCAATTACAATAATTTTACAATTATGACCCAATTAGACATTGTGTATTATTTTAATTTGAAATTTATGCATTTGTACACTTAATATTAATTAATTACTTTGATTTTACTTATTTAAACTTAATTTCATTTTTTTATAATTATTAGTTATTTTAATTAATTAAGTATCTTATTTTAAGGAGTATTTAAAATCTAGCCACTCCTAACCTATTTCAATTTCAATCCAATACCCAACCCCTTAACCCAATTACCCTAACCCATCAGACCAATTCCTACCCAGCCCAAACCAATTCAATACTCGGCCCGCCTAAGACTAGATCTCGACCGTTGATCAAATCTGATCAACGGTCCAAATAAAACCTTCCTTAATTAATCCCTCAACGACCCCCCCCCCCCCCCCCCCCCCCCTCCACCCNCCCCCCCCCCCCCCCGACCCTTCACTCTTCGAGACACCTCTCTCTCTCTCTATCTGCCTCTTCCTCTCCTCCTCTCTCTAGAACCTTCTTAGTTCTTCTTATTCTCTGATGGCTTTCACCGTCTCTCCGACCACTTCCAGTCTCACCCCTTTCGACCACCAGCCACCTTGAAGCCTTATCTCTCGGATCCTCTCCGTCTTTTAGACCTCCATGGGTTCCAACCACGCTGGACCACCACTGGAAGCTCTGCCTGGGTTTGTTTCCGGCCTTTCTCCGATGGGTTTTGACTCGGTGGTGCTCTAAACACCATTGTCCTAAGTTTCACAGCCAGGTTCCCTTACTTCTCTATCTGATTTCTGACGAAACCCTAATGTCCTGTATCTTGGTTTTCTTTTACGATCCGTTTTACATTTACAATATTATGAAGTTTCTCTATTGTTCTCTCCGAAAAATCTCATTTTTTAACAATCTCAAAAGCTAGGGTTTCTTGACCCTATTCTCGAAACAGTTTTCCTTTTTGATTTTTTTAGTCACCTATGCTTTGTTTAAACGAGTATCTCATGATTTCATGTTTCCTTGACTGTTATTTTGAAACCCTAGTTTTGGGGTTAATCTTTATTATGTGTATCCGTTTTTCACTCGACTATGTGTATTCGTGTGTTCTTGTTCAATTCAGTGCTATGACCTTTTCCTGCTGATCATCTCTTTGTGTTACTGCTATTTAAATGTTTAATCATTGATTTACCTTATTGATTTTTACCTATTGATTTTTATACTGATATTTGTTTAAAAAACCCTAGGCCTGTGATGTTTTCCTTGAATACATGATTTTGTGTATTTCCCCTACAATTATGTACCAATTTGAACTATTTCCATACTTGTGTGATACTCTCCTTAATTACATGGGATTCCCTGCAATTGTGATTACATCCGAGATTCTTTCAGTTAATTTTTTTTAAACTAACACCCTATTTTACTTTGTAAATACTGTTAGTTCAACTTTCCTTAATTAATACTATGTATTTGGCTTTTATTATATACTGTGTGATTCCTCTGCCCTGTAGTAACAAAATCAGTCTTAATTTGATTTCTTTTCCTTATTTGGCCATGATTTTCACCGTTTGAGCTTGACTCCCTAATTAAAGGGAGTCCAAGTCCTTGATTGACTTTGATTGATTCTAACTGAACAATTATTCCTGTAATTATGCTAAATTACTACTATTTGCCTATGTTATTACTTGGTTTTCGACTCTATATATACACTGCCTTCTCTCCTTACATGACGAACACTAACACTGATAGCACACACAAACGCACTGAGTAATCCTTGTTGCTCTTTTTCTTCTGCACATTACTACTATGTTGCTCCTTTGTTCTGCATACTGTTGTTGTTGTTCTATCTCTTTGCACCTTGCTATTCTATAACAATCAACTGGTATGTCTCTAAGTTAATTTTATAAGTGTCTCTACACAATATGCTTCAATTCTTGTTTATATACCTATTGTTCCTTTGGTGTTTTATCTTGTGGTTCTACTACCTACCATATAATTAGCACGATTCTATCATGTCCTTTCTCTGTTGTTAGTCTAATAAGTACTCTGCTTTCCTCATGTGATTCTCTATAATTGTTTGAATCTAGTATAATTATCATACCCCTGCTATTCCCCTTTTCCTATCAATCTAATATGTCTCTTATTCCTCCCGTGTGACTCTATGTGAGACTTATGTCACTAGTATGATTATTTGTCTATGTTCTTATCTCAACATGATTACTGTTCCATGCTCTCATCTCCTATTTAGCCTCTCATGCTGCAACCTATATCCCTCCATCTGATTTCTAAATGCTATATACTTCTGATCTTGTCAACCTATGATTGCTTTGTGACAAGTATGTGGTAACTATGTGAATCTGTAACTCTATTATGTTGTTAACATATGAATTACTTGTCCCCAACTCCCTTTCCCCTGTTGAGTTTGAACCCTGCACATTTGCTGGGTTGTGATTGGCTTGTTTCTTTCTCTTTTGCAAACTATTTTCCTTTTGTGAAACTCTTACATTGTTCTTTGAAGTCATTTTTGTCAAAACTATTGTTTCAGAACTCTTTCAAACTCAACACTTTTTAAACTATAAGCACTTCACACTACTTTTAGAAATTAGGTCCTACCCCCTTCGTGTGAGCATTGCCTTGAGTACCCCTAAGTACTCATTGAACTTTGACACACAAGGCTGGTAATTCCACACTGCACTTTGTTAAAATCTTGGCAATTTTGCTTGGGTGCTGGTATTGGCCAGGGACCCATTTGGGGCCCCAGGGAACTTTGCCGCACCCAGGTCATGTAAGGCTGTGAAACTCGAAAGGAGTGAGAGTGGGACATTGGGCCTGATTCAAGGCTCCCTATAGAAGTAGCTTCTTATTTTTCCTTTCATTAATGTAATTTATTATTATTGGCCTGTAATAATTTGTAAACGAATAATTGGGGCTGGATAGTGAATGTGGGAGGGAACTATGCATGTTTAGTCTAGTATGGGTAGAAAACATGACTATATGATTTTACTTACCTATGTGTGTAATAGTAGCATGCTTAGGACATGCATACCATGCCTTAGAAGTCATGTTTAGACTCTTATTTCAGCATAACTGTTATATTCATGTCATTTTATAAGCCCTGCTCATAGTTAATAATTACAACCAGTAATAAAACTGCTATAATATACTTCTGTTGCATTTTCATAAGCATGACATTTAGGAACCATGTCTTTTAGGTATTCCCATATGCATTAGATATCATGTTCCTTAGGATTTTGCTTTCAGCATGTCTGTTTTTAATTATACTCTGTTGAACTTCTAGTTAACATGTACCTAACCTAATAATCTCGCCAAAAATGTGGTTAATTGGTTGAAACGTTTTTTCTGCAAATGTATCATCATTTATCTCTCTTAAAATCAGAACTAAATATGCATGTTCGCCCTTTAAAATAAATAGGCAATGTATACGCACACTTAGGCAAACCTTAGGCCTAATACGTGCTAAAACCAAAATCAATCATGTTACACTTGGTTGGTATTAGAATTAATTAGTCTTCTTTTGAAATCTTTAAAACTTTGCTGCTTCACTCTTGTTTTATCCCTTTCTGAAGTTCACCCTATTTTACTCTAAAACTCCTACTCTATTTTTCAAAACACTGATTCTTGAAATCATGTATTCCTTTACTCTCTACTGAACTTTATTAGACTCCTGCTCTATTGGTTTTCACACTACTGGTTTTCAGAGTCAATTTACCTTTTTCTGAAATCACTATGTCTTTTAAAATTCCTGCTTCATTTTCAACTTTATTTGGGTTTCTGAAATAGCCTATTGTTTTCACTAAACTACTGACTCCCATTGTGCTTAACTGCTGGATTTTTTAAGTCACTTGCCTACTCTTTTAATCACTCTGATATTTAAATCATACTATTACTGAGGATTTCTTCTAAACTGATGCGTGTTTCTAATATCCTGCTAAATTGCTAAATCTACGAACTCATTCATTATTTTCCGAAAATTATTATGTCCTCTATTTCCCGTTGCATTACTGAGTTTTCAAAGGCATTCCTTTTTACCAAAACTGCTGGAGCCTACTGTTTTCCAATTCAAAATCCATGTTTCAAATCCTGTTTTTGAGGCTTTGATTGTGTTTGAGACGTGCTATTTATGTGTTTATCTGTGGAGGGATGTGCGAGCCCCGTATCTGCCCTTATGTGTCACGACCCGAAATCCCACCCTTCAGGTCGTGACTGCGTCTAACATTGAACCCGCTAGACAAGCCGACGTGCACAAGTAATCTAACTTTTGCAACCCAATTCGACAGTAGTAAAGAAAATACTAAAAATCTTAACAGGAATAACGAAACACTTTAGAATTTTAACAGCGAAAATGAAATAGAAATTTGAAAATGCAAAGTGAAATAGTAAAATACATAACGTCGCATAAGCCCAAAACCGGGGTGTCACAACTCACGAACTATCTAAACAGAGTGTTAAATACAGAGTCTGAAAAGAAATACATAATTGTCTTGAAACTAGGAAAAAGGTAAGACAATAAGGAATCCAAAGGCAGGAGAGACACCAAGGCTCACGAACGCCAGTGGGTATACCTTGAAGCTCTGGGTGGATTGAAGGTGACTCCCTCAATGCGGTCCACTGGGTCCGGATGCGGGATCTGCACAACATTAAGAAGTGCAGTGTAGCATCAGTACAACCGACCCCATGTACTAAGTAAGTGCCGAGCCTAACCTCGGCCGAAGTAGTGACGAGGCTAGACTTGACAATAACGATAACTTGTCCTATTCTACAGCAGGTAACAGGGACAAGACAAGGCAATAAATAAGCAGACAAGTAAGGGATACGGGAGCAGTAAAGGGGGAACAAGTGAGATGAAGCAGTTAAATTGACATATAGGAGAAAACAAGAAAGGCTTTAACACAATTGCTAATAAAATAAATATAAATGCAAGAAATGCAATAATGGCACGGCATCACCCTTCGTGCTTTTACTCTCGTCCTTACTATGCAAAACATGATGTAATCAATGTGAATCATGGCACGTCATTAACCTCCGTGCTTTTAATCAATATAATTCATGGCACGGCATTAACCTTCGTGCTCTTAAATCAATGTAATCATGGCACGGCATCACCCTTCGTGCTTTACACTCTTCCTCACCAAACAATGTCAGATATAATGGCAAGGAATACAGCATAGTGGAAATACAATTCAATATTACCCGGCAAGGGGAAAACATCAATCAATTTCACAACAAGTGCCCGGCAAGGGTCTTAGCTATAACCAATCATTTCAAATATATCCTTAACAGTTGGATTTCCAATCAAACCAATATATCATAAGTTCATCAACCAAGATTTCCAACAACAATGGCTTCCAAGTAGAGACAAGTTCCTAATATAACGAACATGGAAGTAATAACAAGAGTTTTATCAAAAATAGACTCACGGGCATGCTTGACACACAATGCATAGGTACTCGTCACCTTACCTATGGATTGAACATGATAAACACTTAGCACATAGCATACAATACCTATTCCCTCACCAAAGTTAGGCAAGACAGTTACCTCGGGTCCAAAATATAGCAATCAACCCTCTAACACCGCCTTTCCTTTTGAATTCAACTCCGGAACAACAATATCTAGGCATAATTAACTTAAGTATATCAATAATAACTCAATAACACAATCCCATAGCCTAAATACACAATTCCTATCATTCTTCCAAAATTTCCAAAATTCGACCCCGGGCCCGCTTGGTCCAAACACGAGGCTCGGACCAAAACCCGATCACCCATACTCCCACGAGTTAGAATATATAATTTTTTTTGAAATCCGACCACAAATTGGGGTTGAATTACCCAAAATTCCCAAAAACCTAACTCTACCCAAAACCCCTATTTTCTACTTTTTAGGATTTTAGGCCTAGATTCTAGTGATTATGGAAGAAAAGTGGAAGAAATAGGAGTTAAAATCACTTACCCAAGTGGTTATGGAGGGATTCTAGCTTGGGGGTCGTCAATGGAGGTTGGAGAAGAAGGAGAATGCTGAAAATATCAAAGCCCCGCAATGCATATTCTATTTTTGGACTTAATTATAACTGGACGTTCTTGTTCTCTGCGATCGCGGAAGAGGGGCTGCGATCGCAGAGCTTGAGGTTCTTACTACTATGCGATCGCGGAACAAGGGGATGCGATCGCGGAAGGAAACTGACCATACGTCTGCGATCGCGGGCAACACTATGCGATCGCAGAGTTATACTACCCAGCCCTACCTGACTCCACTGACCTACAATGCGATCGCGAAGGTTGAGCTGCGATCGCATAGTGCAACCCAGCCACCCCTTCACCTAAGCCTATACGATCACGGATCAAAGGCGGCGATCGCAGAGAATAAAACACCAGACACCAAAAATTGAGCCAAAACACCAAATTTTTGACACTTTACACACCCCGTTAGCTACCCGAAACTCACCCGAGCCCTCGGGTCTCAAAACGAAAAACACACACGACTCCCGAAACATCCTACAGACTTATTCAAGCATTTAAATCACCAAAATATCATCAAAATCCATGAATTAAACCTCAAAACTCATAGAAGTTTCTTAAAACTTCATAAGGTTTAACTATTCAAATTTTGATCCGAAACACGTCATTTCAAGTCTGTTTTACACCAAATTTCACAGATAAGTCACATAACATATATTAAACCTGTTTCGGGCTGCGGAACCATAATACGCGCCCGGTAACACTATTTTCACATCAATTATCATTTTCAAAAAACCTTTATTATTTTCAGAAAATAATTTTCTTTAAAAATTCATTTCTCGGGCTCGGGACCTCGAAATTCGATTCCGGGCATACGCCCTAGTCCCATATTTTCCTACGGACCCTCCGGGACCGTCAAATTACGGGTCCGAGTCCGTTTCCCAAAAAAGGTTGACCAAAGTCAACTCTATTCCATTAATTATTATAAAAATTCCATTTTCATCATGTTTTCACATAAAAACTTCCCGATAACACGCCGGCTGCACACGCATATCGAGGTGAGATTAACGGAGGCTTTCGGGGCCTCAGAACACAGATTTCGCTAAATTTACTTATGAACCTTTTGGGTCATCACAATCTCCATATCTAAAACAAACGTTCGTCCTCGAACGGACATAGAAATGTACCTGAGTTTGAGAAAAGATGGGGATAACGACTCCTCATATCGGACTC
Organism: Nicotiana undulata; assembly: GCA_005239495.1. Taxonomy (NCBI): domain Eukaryota; kingdom Viridiplantae; phylum Streptophyta; class Magnoliopsida; order Solanales; family Solanaceae; genus Nicotiana; species Nicotiana undulata. The sequence goes on along the minus strand of ML292445.1, from coordinate 5,970 downwards.
GGACTCCCAAGTAGCTGCCTTGACAGGCTGATCTCTCACTGAACCCAAACCGAAGGATAACTTTCTGACCTCAACTGGCAAACCTGCCTATCTAATATAGCTACCGGCTCCTCCTCATAGGTCAGATCCTTGTCCAACTGAACACCACTGAAGTCGAGAACATGAGATGGATCTGCAATATACCTCCGGAGCATAAATACATGAAACACTGGATGTACGGCTAATAAATGCGGCGGCAAGGCAAGTCTGTAGGCCACCTCTCCTACCTTGTCCAAGATCTCAAATGGGCCAATGTATCTAGGGCTCAATTTTCCCTTATTCCCGAACCTCATCACACCCTTCATAGGCGACACTCTAAGGAACACATGATCTTATATCATGAAGGCCATACCTCGAACTCTGCAATATGCATAACTCTTTTGCCTGGACTGAGCTGTGCGAAGTCTATCCTGAATAATCTTCACCTTGTCCAAGGCATCCTGGACTAACTCAGAACCCAACAATCTAGCCTCTCCCGGCTCAAACCATCCAACTGGAGAACGACACCGTCTACCATACAACGCCTCATACGGAGCCATCTGAATGCTCGACTGGTAGCTGTTGTTGTAGGCAAACTCAGCTAAAGGCAAGAACTAGTCCCATGAACCTCCAAAATCAATAACGCAGGCCCACATCATATCCTCCAAAATCTGAATAGTACGCTCGGACTGTCCGTCCGTATGAGGATGAAATGTTGTGCTCAAATCGATCTGTGTGCCCAACTCTCGCTGAAATACTCTCATGAAATGGGAGGTAAACTGAGTACCTCGGTATGATATAATGGATAGGGGCACACCATGCAATCTGACAATCTCTCTCATGTAAATCTTTGCCAACTTCTCTGCTGAATACGACACTGATACCGGAATGAAATGCGCTGACTTGGTCAGTCTATCCACAACAACCCAAACCGCATCAAACATCCTCTGAGTCTGTGGGAGCCCAACTACGAAGTCCATGGTGATACGCTCCCACTTCCACTCAGGAAGCTGAATCTGCTGCATCAAACCACTGAGTCTCTGGTGCTCGTACTTAACCTGCTGACAGTTCAAGCACCGAGCTACATAAGCTACAATATCCTTCTTCATCCTACGCCACCAATAATGCTGCCGCAAGTCCTGGTACATCTTTGCGGCGCCCAGATGAATGGAATACCGAGAACTATGGGCCTCCTGTAGTATCAACTCACAAATGCCATCCACATCGGGTACACAAATACGACCCTGCATTCTCAAAACTCCCTCGACATCAATCGTGACCTGCTTGGCACGTCCGTGCCGAACCGTATCTCTAAGAGCACATAAACAACGATCATCATACTGCCTGGCACGAATACGATCATACAATGAAGAACGAGCGACGGTATGGGCCAAAACACTGCCACCCTCAGAAACCTCCAACCTCACAAATCGGTTGGCTAACGCCTGAACATCCAAAGCAAGAGGTCGCTCTCCAACTGATAAATAGCAAGGCTACCCATGCTAACTGACTTCCGGCTCAAAGCATCGGCCACCACATTGGCCTTCCCCGGATGATAGAGAATAGTAATATCATAATCCTTCAGCAACTCTAACCACCTTCTCTGCCTCATGTTCAACTCCTTTTTCTTAAACAAGTATTGCAAACTCTTGTGATCAGTGAATACCTCGCACGGTACCCTATACAAATAGTGCCTCTAAATCTTCAAGGCATGAACAATAGCTGCAAGCTCCAAGTCGTGAACTGGATAATTCCTCTCGTGTATCTTCAACTGACGAGATGCATAGGCTATGACCTTGCCATCCTGCATCAATACCACACCGAGCCCAACCCGTGATGCATCACAATATACGATATACGGACCTGAACCTGTGGGCAATACCAACACTGGTGATGTGGTCAATGTTGTCTTGAGCTTCTGAAAGCTCGCCTTACACTCCTCGGACCATCTAAATTGAACACCTTTTTGCGTCAACTTGGTCATCGGGGCTGCTATAGATGAAAAGCCTTCCACAAATCGGCGATAATAACCTGCTAAGCCCAAGAAGCTCCGAATCTCTGTAGCTGAAGTGGGCCTAGGCCAATCTCTAACTGCTGAAACTTTCTTCGGATCCACTTGAATGCCCTATGCCAATACAACGTGGCCTAAGAATGCCACAGAACTCACACTTAGAATACTTGGCATACAACGGCCTATCCCTCAGAGTCTGGAGAACAATCCAAAGATGCTGCTCATGCTCCTCTCGACTACGAGAATATATCAAAATATCATCTATAAACACGATCACAAATGAGTCCAAATAAGGCCTGAATACCCGATTCATCAACTCCATAAAAGCAGCGGGGCATTAGTCAACCCAAACGACATGACCAAAAACTCATAATGTCCATAACGAGTGCGAAAAGTCGTCTTAGGCACATCAGATGCCCTGATCCTCAGCTGATGATAACCAGATCTCAAGTCTATCTTAGAGAATACCGTAGCACCCTGAAGCTGATCAAATAAGTCATCAATCCTCGGCAAAGGATACTTGTTCTTGATAGTAACCTTATTCAACTGCCGGTAGTCAATACACATCCTCATTGAGCCATCTTTCTTCTTCATGAATAATACTGGAGCACCCCAAGGAGAAACACTAGGCCTGATGAAGCCTTTATCCAACAAATCCTGTAATTGTTCCTTTAATTCCTTCAACTCTGGCGGGGCCATATGATACGGTGGAATAGAAATGGGCTGAGTGCCCTCAGCTACCTCAATACAAAAGTCGATATCCCTGTCGGGTGGCATACCCGGCCGGTCAGCAGGGAATACCTCTGGGAACTCGCGAACCACTGGCACAGACTCTATAGAAGGAACCTCGATACTAGAATCACGAACATAGGCCAGATAGGCCAAACAACCCTTCTCGACCATGCGCCGAGCCTTCATATAAGAAATAACTCTACCAGAAGAATGACTAGGAGTCCCTATCCACTCTAAACGAGGTACTCCAGGTAGGGCTAAGGTCACTGTCTTGGCATGACAGTCCAGAATAGCATGATAGGGAGATAGCCAATCCATCCCCAATATAACATCAGAGTCTACCATATCAAGAAGCAATAAATCTACCCGAGTCTCCAAACCACCAATAACAACTAGCAAGAACGGTAGACTTGATCTACCACAATAGAATCACCCACCGGTGTAGATACATATACAGGGGTACTCAGCGAATCACGGGGCATAATCAGATAAGGAGAAAAATATGAAGACACATAGGAGAATGTAGACCCCGGATCAAATAAAACCAAAACATCACTGCTACAAACTGAAACCATACCTGTAATGACTGTATCGGAGGTCTCAGCCTCGGGCCTGGCAGGAATAGCATAACAACGGGGCGGAGCCCCTCCAATCTGAACATCTCTGGGTCGACCTGTTGCGACCTGGCCTCTACCCCTCATGACCTGTGCTCCACCTCTATGAACATGACCCCCACCTCTGGCACCACGGCAACCACCCCTAGATTGCTGAGAAGGCAAGGGTGAACCTGCTGCGGGAACCAAGGCACGGGAACCCTGATACTGGGGTCCACTCGAAGGTCGGGGCAATATCTGGCAATGTGCCCCGGCATACCACAAATATAACAAGATCTCTGTTGTTGTGGCTGAGGACTCGAAAACTGGCCCTGACGACCCTGATAACCTCCCTGAAAGCTCTGGAGCGGTTGTGCGCTAATAGGTGTTGGCGGTGCATGAGGAGATACCTGAAGTGCTGACTGATAGGGCCTGGGAGGATGACCTCGGCCAAAAGAATCTCTGCCTCCGGATGAGGCTCCACTAAATCTGCCAAAATGATGGGGCCTCTTGTCAGCCCCCTGACCACTCCCCTGCGACATAATCATCTCGATCCTCCTGGCTATATCGGCTGCATCCTGGAATGAAATGTCGGCACTCGACTCTCTGGCCATCTGGAGTCGTATAGGTTAAGCCAAACCCTCAATAAATCGCCGGACCCTCTCCTGATCAGTGGGAAGTATCATCAAGGCATGCCGGGCTAAGGCGATGAATCTTGTGTCATACTGGGTGACTGACATGGATCCCTGCTGGAGACGCTCAAACTACCTCCGTAGATCCTCTCTCTGAGTGATGGGAAGAACTTCCCCAAAAAAAAACCTCTATGAACTGAGCCCAAGTCAGTGGTGCAGACCCAGCTGATCTGGCTAAGCAGTAATCCCTTCACCAAGTCTTGGCTGCACCAGACAACCGAAATGTAGCAAAATCAACTCCGTTGGACTCCACTATCCCCATGTTCCGAAGAACCTCGTGGCAGCTGTCCAAATAGTCATGTGGGTCCTCTGATGGAGCACCAATAAATGTAGCAGTGAATAAATTGGTGAACCTGTCTAGTCTCCACAACGCATCCGCTGACATAGTTGCTCCCTCAGCTACCGGTGCTGCTATACCAGGCTGAACTAATCCGGCTGGCTGAGGTGCCGGAGTTTGAAACTGCTGAGCTTGCTGCTCTAGCGTGCGAGTGGCAGGAGTCTGGGTACCTCCCCCAGCCTGAGAGACGGCTGGCGCAGTAGGAAGGAGTCCTGCCTGTGCTATACTCTCCATGAGTCCGACCAGGCGGACAAGAGCGTGCTGAAGCACGGGGGTGGCTATGAACCACTCTGGGACCTGAGTTGGTCCCGTCGGAACTGCTGGAACTGGAATCTCCTCCTCGTACTCAACCTGAGGATCCTCCACTGGGGCTGCTGCTCTAGGCTGAGCCCGGCCCCGGCCTCGACCTCTGCCCCTTGCATGAGCTGTCGCAAGAGTGTCGGGCTGCTGAGCGGAACCAAGGGAAGCACGCGTCCTCGCCATCTGCGAGAGAATAGAATGAAAACTCGATCAGTACTAAGAATATATATCGCACGACAGAGAATGAAGAAATGTGGAGTTATCCTAACTTTGTAGCCTCTGGGGGATAAATACAGATGTCTCCGTACCGATCCCTCAGACTCTACCAAGTTGTCTGTGAGTTGTGAGACCTAAGCAACCTAGAGCTCTAATACCAACTTGTCACGACCCGAAATCCCACCCTTCAGGCCGTAACTGCGTCTAACGTTGAACCCGCTAGACAAGCCAACGTGCACAAGTAATCTAACTTTTGCAACCCAATTCGACAGTAGTAAAAGAAAATACCTTTAAAAATATTAACAGGAATAACGAAACACTTTAGAATTTTAACAGCGAAAATGAAATAGAAATTCAAAAATGCAAAGTGAAATAGTAAAATACATAACGTCGCATAAGCCCAAAACCGGGGTGTCACAACTCACGAACTATCTAAACAGAGTGTTAAATACAGAGTCTGAAAAGAAATACATAATTGTCTTGAAACTAGGAAAAAGGTAAGACAATAAGGAATCCAAAGGCTGGAGAGACACCATGGCCCACGAACGCCAGTGGGTATACCTTGAAGCTCTGGGTGGACTGAAGGTGACTCCCTCAATGCGGTCCACTAGGCCCGGATGCGGGATCTGCACAACATTAAGAAGTGCAATGTAGCATCAGTACAACCGACCCCATGTACTGAGTAAGTGTCGAGCCTAACCTCGGCCGAAGTAGTGATGAGGCTAGACTTGACAATAACGATAACCTTTCCTATTCTACAGCAGGTAACAGGGACAAGACAAGGCAAGAAAGAAGCAGACAAGTAAGGGATACGGGAGCAGCAAAGGGGGAACAAGTGAGATGAAGCAGTTAAATTGACATATAGGAGTAAACAAGAAAGGCTTTAACACAATTGCTAATGAAATAAATATAAATTCCAGAAATACAATAATGGCACGGCATCACCCTTCGTGCTGTTACTCTCGTCCTTACTATGCAAAACATGTTGTAATCAATGTGAATCATGGCACGTCATTAACCTTCGTGATTTTAATCAATATAATTCATGGCACGACATTAACCTTCGTGCTC
>ML292444.1:672-24223 GCA_005239495.1 Nicotiana undulata | reverse complement strand
AGCCTAATTCCACGATAGGCGCCATCACGACCTGTTAGGATTTGGGGTCGTGACAAGTTATTTGTTTCCGGCAAGAAATATGTAAAGTTTGTTTTTTGGGAGGATTCATGCGCTTGAAAAACGTGAGAAACACTTGCCTTACCATGTCAACACATTGTGTCTAAGTGACACAGTAAAGATCTAGTTAAAGTGTTTAAATGAAACAGACTTAAAATAGAGTATGCAAGTGAAAAGTGAGGACGACTTTAAGGGGCTCCCGATGTATTTGGCCTAAATTAAATTACATATGCCCTTTTTTTTTTTGCACGACTCTTGGACAATGATCCACAGGGATTGAGAAATTGTCCATATAAAAAAATTCTCTTTCATCTTCTAGATGAGCAATGGATCACAAAAAATCTTCGCTGTTCATTCGATAAAAGTATTTTGATGATTGTAAAATTAAAATGGTTTTTCTTATTCCTTGCATACATTGGACAATGGCCTGAGAGCAGAGACAAGATGGCCCATCATTTCTTCTTTAAGGACATGGCCACTTTCATATGCCCCAGCCTCATGTACAAAAGCCCCTTTTATCTATTTAGCCCAGACAACAAACCAGTCCCCACACCTACTACAAGACAATATAGCCATCATTTTCTATTCTCATAACGGGCATCTCTGTTTTCCATTTACTTTTATACACTTGCACTGTAGTATTACAACATGTAAATAGTTGTTATAATATTAATTAGTGGAATTTACAAGTTACGAAATAAGATAGATAGCCTACTCCAACATGTTAAACGTACATCTATAGTACACAAATTTAACAGTGTGGGGTTGTTTGGTATGAGGTATAAGAAGGTATAGTGTTTTCGTACGTGGGATGGGATAAGGGAGAAGAATCCCGATATTAGATGCGGGATTATTTTATCACGTGTTTGATTGAATTTTTGAATTCGAAATTAGTAATTTTGGGATTAATTAATCCCACAATTGAATATTATTCTATCGCACATTGAGGCTATGATAATAATTATGAGATTAATTAATCACGTGATAAATACTAAATTTACAAAGATGTCATTCTCCAAGGCTCTTCCCCCAAATTCTTTTGAACAATTCAAGGTTAAAATTAAAAACAAAAGTTTATCCCAAGTACACACTAAGGGTCGTTTGGTAGGATGCATTAGATAAAATAATATATGCATTAGCTTTGTGTATTAATAATACCTTATTTGGTACACTTTTTGAACCTATGCATTAGTTATGCAAGCTTTAGCTATACACTCTATTTGGTATTATCATATGCATAAGAAACCATGGTATTAACAATGCAATGAGTTTTAATGTATGCATTAGCTTAGTTAAATATATATATATATATATTCAATCTATACCCCAATATAGGTAGACAAATCCAATAGTTTTTTAAAACCTTTTTTCATATAAAAATATTCTTCAACATATATTTCATCTAAAAAGATAAAGTGATGGACTGGTTATGTAACGACCAACTGGTCGTTTTGAGCATTTTCATTTCATTCAGCTGTTTGAAGTCGTGAGTAGCTTCATGTGATGTATTATGACTTGTGGTAATCGTCGGTGTTGGTTTTTAGGAGATCCACAATTGATTTAGAAGAATGATTCTCAACTAGGAAGCTTCAAGTTGGAAGAATTGACTTGGGCGTATACCCAGATTTGCATTTGGATATTTCTAGAGGGTTGCAGCTCTATTTGGCGAAAGTTGACAATTTGAAGGTTTGGAATGTTCATAGGTTTAACCGAGTGTTGACTTTGAGGATATCAGGTTAGGATTGTGATTCCGGAAATCGAATAGATTCATTATGTCACTGGGACTTGTGTGCAAAATTTGAGATCATTCCGAGTTGATTTGATATGGTTCGGCACGAGTTTTTTGAAAGGGAAAGTTCATTAAGTTAGATTTGAGGTGAAATTTGTGGTTTTGATGTTGTTATGTATGATTTGAGGCCTCGGGTAGGTCTGTGTTATGTTTTGGAACTTGTTGGTATATTCGGACGGGGTCCCGAAAGGCTCGGGTGAGTTTCATATCATTTCCATGTTCTTTAGCACTGCTGATTTCTAGTGTTCCAAGCCTTCTTCGCGATCGCGTAGGCTATTATGGGAGTTGGATATTGCTTTCATCGCGTTCGCGACTGGTCAATCACGTTCGCATACCTTTGAGAGTCCTGAGCGTCACATTCGCGTCTGTCAGCTCGCGTACACATAGAGTTGAGTTGAGAAGCTGGGAGATGGAGGAAATGTAATTGCGTTCGCAAAGTAGCTTCCACATTCGCGAAGTTTTGGATCTGCTATGCATCGCATTCGCAAGGTCTATTCCGCCAACACGAACGGTCTTTTTCTGGCGGTGAGTTTTTGTTCATCGCGAAAGCGATGGTCTTTTCGCTCGCGAAGAGCATACCTGTCGCAGACCTTTGAGTACTCTATTTCGAAGGTTTCAAATATTTTACCATATTTGAGCTATGGTGCTCCGATTTGGGTGATTTTGGAGGCGATTTTCACCACATGAATTGGGGTTTTCTACTCGATTTTGATTATAATCACTGATTCCATCTTCGTTTTTGGCCTTTTATTGTTGAATTCAAAAGAGAAGTTAGAAGTTTTTGTGTAAACTTTCCTAAAGTGAATTGTTGAGTTTTGAACATCGTTTCAAAATCGGAATTGAGTGAAATTAGTATGGTTGGATGATGGTAGGCGAGAAACCCATGTTTTAGTCATAGTTTGCACTCTAATCACTGTATTTTGCTTGTTGTTGAACTTAATAAATGGTGATTTGCACTTATTACATGCTTTATGTCGTGCAGGAAATGATTGCGAGATATTAAGATAATTTGGAGCAAATTTAAACAAGTTGGAGCTTTGAAGTCTGAGCAAAAGCCCGAGAAATTAAGACGGCATCACGTTAAGGGGTCGAACCAAGTCTGAATGGCAAAAAAAAGAAAAAACTTACTTTGAGGAAAATGCACAGTCGCGCCGCACCATGTGTAGCGGGGCGCTAGAGAAAAATTCCTACAGAGTGAAAACGATAGGCCTCTGAACTTTTCCACTAGTGCGGCACATGGTGCACCGCCCCGTGCACCGTGATGGTGTATTTTCTAGCCCAACTTTTCCCTCTTCGGCTTGGAAAGCATAATTTCATCCGGGCCCATTCCTACATGGTATAAATACATCAAAAACACAAATTTTATTGGACTTTTGACCTTGGAAGCTTTGGGAGAACATTGTAGGCTAAAAGACACAGGATTTCATCATCTTTCCATCAATTCAAAACGGAAGTTTGGATTGTAACGTTAGCAGTTAGATTGATATTTTCTCACTCTTTAATTATATTTGTGATGACTTCCTGCATAATTATGGAGTAGTTTACCTTAGGGATGACTTTGTTATAGTGTTTAATCGAAAAAGAAATATCTTATTGAATATCATTGCAGCGTATGCCTTAGTTTATTTTGGTGATTCTTTGAAGTAATCGAGAGAGCTTTTTGAGTTATCGTTTAAATTAAGAATCAGAAATATTCGTGAGAAGTTTCTCTTAGATTAGTCCTACCAATAGATTCTTGCAAGTTTCACCGCACTTCACATTAGTTTATTTGAAAGATTTCGATTTAATTGAGAGATGAGTCTGAATCGGAAGTATAAGCTAATCACTTATTGAATTCGTGAGAATCGATAGAACCGCACATGCGAGCCCACTTCTGCAGCTTTCCCCTCGCACCTGCGACCTTGCCCAAACGGGTCCCCGTTTGCTTCTGCAGATTTTCCTCCGCTCCTGCGGGCACGCGCCTGCGGACCAAGTCCGTTTCTGCGACCCCAGGCTGCCTTAGCTATTTCCGCATCGGTGGCCTCGCAACTACGAAATGTTCCTCACACCTGCGCTCCCAGCCTCGCACCCGTGATGAACCAACTACACCTATGGTACTACACCTGTGGCCATTCCCTTCGCAGGTGCGAAAACACCAGGTTCAGCAGCAGCAACACTCCCAACTTTCAACGTTCCAATCCATTTTCGATACCAATTTCACTCGAGGCCCTCGGAACCCCGTCTAAGTTTGTAAACATACTACGGGCCTTATAGGCCTCTTGAAACACGAAATACAACATCAAAACCCAAAACCAAATAGAATCAACTTATAAACTTCAAGTTCTTCCAAGTTACTTCGAACGTGTCGAATCATACATAAACTACTCGGAATAACACCAAATTTTGCGTGAAAGTCTTCAATCACCATATGTAACTATTCTCAGGCTTAGAATCCCAACCGTACCTCGTTAACACCAAGTCCTACTTCAAACCAAATGTAAAGAACTTTAAAACCTTCAATGCGCCAACTTTCAACTTTATGCGCCGAAATGCTACCGGGTCATCCAAAGCCTGATCCAAACATACGCCCAAGTCCAAATCATCATAAAAACCTATTGGGACCATCAATCCCGGTTCGAGATCGTTTACTACAATGTTGACCCAAATCAAACTTAACCCTTTTAAGCCAATATTAAGGAACTAAGTATTCCGATTTCGACCCGAACCCTTCCAAGATCTAACTTACCGTCCCCGCAAGTCATAAAATGGTAAAAGCACATACTGGGAGTCTTAATTAGGGGAACGGGAATCTAGAAATCAAAACTACTGCTCGGGTAATTACAGATTCTATTGGTCTTGGACATACTAGAGGAATATTCTCATGACTTTTCTTCTTTGTTTTCTTATTCTAACATTAATCATGCAGATTCTATTTTTGGGTATTTACAAGAAGATGCATGTAGTGATCCTGCAAAAGAGTGCAGAAACACATTAAGAATCATCATGCAGGAACAATTTAACGCTCAAAAAGAGACCAAGAAAGAAAGAAAAGAGCGGGTCTTGCAGATATCTTTAGAGCACTTTGGCCTAACGGGCTATATAAAGAATCCCAAAGAGAGAAATGAAGAATAAATTCAGAATTAGGGGTGGAGTTCATAAGTTTTCCAAAACGAAAAAAATTCAGGGGATTTTTCTTTACCTCTTGCTTTTTTAACTATGCGTCATGGGGACATGCCACAATTTAAAGTGTGTGGTGGGTGATATAAATATGTATATGTATGTTTTTTTTTAGTTTTCTTCATTGTTTTGTTTGAATTTTGTTTTTGACTTTTCCTGACAATGGATTTCCTCGACTGTCTTCTTGAAGGATCAAAGTTGAAGAAAAACATATTTTATTTTTCTTAGGTAGTGTAACAATTTTTCCTTATTTTTTCATTGTGTCGTGGTACTTTTCCAAGGGTTTTGCTTGAATCAGGTGTAGTTAGTTTTTTTTTTGTTAGGAATAGAGAAGTCTTGTGCTATGGTATTAAATTAAGGTAACTGCTCTTGACTTTGTTGTGCCTTGGGAGTAGTGAATACTTTAGTTGTGATGCCTAGGCTCATTTATGGACTCATTTACAAGTGTCTTAAATTGTTTGATTTTGACTTTTCTTAACTGCGTTGACTAGAGAGTCGGGATAGATCTGATCCTATGTGAGTTATGTGCCAACATGTTTGTGAGATTTTGTTAATATTCTATGCATGTTAATTGATGTCTAGAACTTGCCCCATGTGTTGGCAAAGAAAAATAGCAGTCTTGTTCAATCTAGGAAGTGATTTCTTTGTTGATCCAATTATATGATTTACCTACCTAATTGTGAAGTATCTTAGTTAGCCATGTTGAACGTGTAATCATATTTATTTGGCAACCACACTACAAGTATGGCCCCTTTGTTTGAATTGTCTATTTGTTTGAACCTTTTACCTCTCTTGAGCACTTGAAATTGTTATGTGCTTGTAAAAGCTAAGTTGAGGTATGGTCGGATTTTTGAGTGAAACTATTGAAAAATAAGATAGGTGCATTGTTTGAAAAATGGTAAGAGCTGCTTGCAGGGAATTGAAAAAAAAAGTTAAGCTTTGTTGAAAAAAGTTAGAACTAAGAAAAAGAAAATAATAGAGTTCGTGTATGTAGTACAAAGAAAAAAATTGATTCCTTGCTAGTGGTAGTTCTCATCTTGTCCGTGCTTAAAGAAATTGGGAGCTTGATGCTATTATTTTGTGAAGGTTGAGGTTTGTTTCAACATAAGTGTGGAGTTTAGAATGTGAATTTATATGTATTGAAGTGATCAGGGAGGTGTAGTCACTATTATCCAAATTGTATCATACTCGTCCCGCAGCCTACATTACAACCTAATTAAGTATTACTTGATCTTTGATTGAATAAGCTCGAATTAGTAGAGTATTACACTATGGGCAAGCCTATGGTACATTTTCTGTAGCGCATGAATTTTATTACTGAAAGAGTTAATTCTTTCTATCTTGAGTTCCTATTTGATCTTGAATTTTATTGAGTGTGGAACTACTCTTTATTATTTGTGTTTGGGCACATGATTTGAGAAGGTAAGGTAAAGTCTTTGACCTATGTGTTAGAGTAAGTGAGTAGGTTGTGAAAAATGCGTGGTGTTTTTGAGTAGAGTCTTGAGGCTAGGATGTTATGATAGGGTGCTTAATATGCTTTAGATATTCCTGGCATGATGGATTAGAGAAGTTGTTTGATGAAAAGGCTGCCCCTATGTGAAGTGTAGTTTGATTGCTCGAGAACGATCAATGGTTTAAGTGTGAGGTGTAGATGGCAGGCTAAAACCCCATGTTTTAGACATAATCCTCACTCTAATCACTGCATTTTACTTGTGATTGAACTTAATTAATGATGATTTACGCTTATTACGTGTTTTATGCTTGCAGGAAATGATTCCAAGCTATTAAGATAAATTGGAGCTAATTTGAACAAGTTAGAGCTTTGAAGTCTGAGCAATAGCCTAAGAAATTAAGTCCGGATCAAGTTTGGGGGGGTCGAAGACTAAGTTTGGATATCAAAGAGTGAGAAAAAAATAACTCTGATAAAAATGCACTACCGCATCGCGCCATACGTAGCGGGGAGCGGGGCGCTAGTGCAAAATTCCTGCATAGTGACAAAAATAGGCCTCTGAACTTTTCCACTAATACGGAAGATGCTGCGCCGCTCAGTGTGTCATTGTAGTGTATTTGTAAGGCCCTGTAAAATCTTACCAAGAACTCGAGGTTTGTGGTGCCGAGGTAGGCTAATGTGTAAGGCCCTGTGAATTTCTATTGCTAATTTGAGCAATTTTGAGCTTAAGAATACGATTTAATTTAGACCCGAACCACATGAGAATTACTGGAGTGAATAAAGTATTTTTGGATACTTGGGGATAACTATTTTATTAATATTTGAATGTTGTAATAATAGGGAACACTTGTATGTTTAATTATAAGCAATAAGAATGAAGCAAATACAGTGAGCTATATCCCTATAGCACAGGAGGGAAGCAAATAATTATAGCAAACCAGTGAGCTAAAGCCTTATAACACATGAATAAAACCAATGGAATTAAAATTTACCTTATTTTAGCAAATCAGTGAGCTAAAGCCTCATAGCACAGCGATAACACCAGTTGAAAAATACTGTACCTGGGCCTATTAATACCTCATCGGGGAGAGAAAAATAAAAGAATTTCAAGACTAAGGATTTTCTCTCCATCACCCATCTGGCCAAGGCTTCCAATGCACACTTAAGGTGAGTTTTAAGTGTGTTTTTATGATGATTCTCTTCTCAATCACTATTTACAATAAGGCTTTGTATTGGATTCCATAGTATTTCTTCAAAATCTCAAGAACACCCCAAAAGTTAACTTGCAAGATTTGGTCTACAAGAGGTCATCTTTCACCCTTAAACCTACATGCATGGATTGTTAGTGAATATATGAGCAAAAAATAAGTACTAGCACTTATGAGATGGTGATTGGAAGCCATAAATACTTAAACTAGATTATTGAGTGTTGTAGAGATTTTGGAATGAGTTAATTAGTAAAATTTGATGGATGTGAGTTCATTGATGATTATAATGGTGCTAAAGAAGGCAGTTAGTAGTCAAAGGATATTGTATTATATCTTGTTGATGGAAAGGAGGAATTGTTGGATGAAGAAACACTATTACTAGAGGTAGTTGAATGCTATGCACTCTAGGTGTTTGATAAAATGCCAAAATGACCAAAAACCTGTATTTTTTTACTAATATTGGTCCAATTGAATTATGTTGATGTATATTGAAGTTGTAAGAGCAATGGCTGGTTTTAGTAACACTAAAGATCTCCAACAAGGTATGTTGTCGAAAACCCCTTCTTTTTAGAATCGAATCCCCCGGTGTTCATGTAATCAGTGCAATTTCCCAAATTTATCATTATAGAATTGATTATTCCTAATGTGTGGTGTTGAATGATATATGTTCAGTATTTATTCTAAATGCTTCGTCATGACATCTTTCCTTGTGAGGTTGTGTTCAAAATGTGGAATATGTGCTATAAATATTAAGACCTCATGTCAAAATTGAATAAAGGTTGTTATGCCTAATTGTATGAGAAGCCTTTATGTGCTTAGGATTCCCAATTTTGCTCGTATGTGTACTAATGTCTTACATGGTAGGCCTTATTGTTGTTGATGATAATGATATTTGAATGTGAAAAAGAGAAACTGAAATTATGAAATACGACCAAGTGTCAAGAATGACTTTATAATAAAGGCCACTTGTGCCAATGGATTGAAAAGATGGGAAAGGAGTAAGAAGTGAGATGATTTATTGAAAGGGTGATGTATCGAATGAGATGGCCTAGCCGATCTGGCCGTGATCGGACGCCATACCGCACACATGGTAGTGACTGTGCTGAAATGATAATTGAGATTGTGGTTATGATTGATGTCTCAAATGAGATGGCCTAGACGATCATGCCGTGATCGTACACCATGTCGTACACATGGTGGTGACTATGCTGGAAATGATAATTAAAATTGTGGTTATGGTTGATGTCTCAAATGAGATGACCTAGCCGATCAGGTCGTGATCGGACTCCGTGTAAGAACACGTCGGTATTGTGATTTATGGTATTTGAAAAATGGAGATTCCCTAACCTAATAAGATGGAAATTGACTTGAGAACTTATGTGATCCTTACTTGATGTTTCAGTATTGTTTGAAGCTTTATTTGAAATCATGATTGTTTCCTCTTGTATTATTGTTCATTCTATTTAGATGGTGTTTTAGTTTAACATACTAGTACTATTCGACAGTACTAACGTCCTTTTTGCCGGGGCGCTGCATCTTTAAATGGATGTAGGTGGTTCTATAGTAGGTAGTGTTGATCAGTGATAGTGGTACATCCTCTTCCCAGCAGACTCGGTGAGTCCCACTTCATCTCGGGGTTATGCATTGTATCTTTTGTTCATATAATCACCATGTTTTGAGGTATATCCAGGACCTTATTGCTGGAACTGTCATAGTACTCTTCTGTATTTATTACAGGCTCCGTAGACATAGTCTGGGTTGTACATCGGTGTTGGAGAAAGTCAAACAATTCATGTTATGTTTGTATCACTTGTTCCACTTTAGACTATGAGAATGTGCATATTTTGAGACTTTAAAAATGAAGTAATTAAAAGGAAATGATTTGGTATTGTACATATTATCTCCCTATTGTTTAATTAATGTGAATATGTCTTTTTTTTTGTTCATGAGTGAGTTTGGGTAGAAAGTATCTAACATGATTGCTCGACCGGGTTCACTCGGTTGAGCACCAGTCGCGCTCCCCGATTTGAGGCATGACAAACTTGGTATTAGACCCTAAGGTTTAAAGTGTCCTAGGATTTCTCGGAGCCGTGTCTAGTAGAGTCATTTTTATCGGTGAGTTGTCGACCACATCTATAAGTTGGAGGCTACATGGACAGTTAGGAATGTTACCCTTCTTAAACGCTCCAGATCGTGTGATAAAGCTTGACTATAAGATTGTCTTATAACTCGTGCGTTAAGGTTCAAGGTAAATTTAAACGCTCTTTATTTATTCCAACTAATGTTGTCATATGACATGACAAATGGGCAAAGGCCTGAATATTAAGGAGATGGAACATGTATCATGTTGAACAATGGTATGGGCACATAAGATAAGTACATAGTACCTTGAGCATACTTTATATGAGGTAAGTGTTAAAAGTGATTACCCACCTCCAAAGAGACATTGACTTGATAAATGAGACATAAGCTTAAATAGCACATGTGGGTAGTGTGGGAAGAATGTATATGATCATAAGGTGTAAAAGAAATTTGCTATATAAGTATGTGATATATGGAGGGCGAGATTAATGATGAGAGTGTAAGTCTCTCACATGAGACAAGAAGTTATGAAAGGAGAGTCAACTGAACCCACAATGAGAAGACCCTTGTACTATGAATTTTATAAGAATCCAGAAATGTACGAAGTTGTGTTACACTCCTAAAGGATATTGACATGAGGAATTAGAATCCCAAGCCTGTGTGACCGGATAAGAGTAGAGCACTTATGGGATTAATACCATGACGTCATAAATCTCCCTAATAGTCGAACATATATACGAGGGCTAGAGACATAATAAGGCTACTTAAATACAATAAAACAAGAGTAAGACCATGTCGCTTTGATGTTTGAATATTTTGTTGAAGACATGTGCAGTCTAAAAAAGTGATAATGGGTAACGTGATTCTCTGAAAGGATGTGATAATGATAGACCACTAGTACTCCAAGAAGGTGGAAGGTTAAGGAAGGTAAATTCTTCATACATGGAAATATAAATGACAGGGTCAATGATCCTAGAAACTAAGAGTAACGTTTGTAAAGAGATTTTATACTTGTTAGAGGGTCAGGGACAATGTAACCCAAGGAAGTACCATATGTCAAATGTGAAAGGTTGCGAGTTTTTCAAATGGGATAATTATGGATTTGCGATTTAACTAAAGTTCCAATGCTTTAAGAAAGGTGGAACGAGTGGGAGAAATAAATGTGATGCTACAATAACCCAAGAGTGCATTTGGACTTGATGGAGAGCCTCTTAAGAATCTTACAAGCAAGGAAGTGTTAAGTGATACACGGATGAACACACTTTCTCACGGATATCCCAACAAGTGCCGAGAGGTGAGCATGATGAATTCACAACTAAGGGAAAGGACCACGTAACATACGGAAGAGTGAATAGCTATTCACTAACTAGGAAGAATGAGGCGATATGAAATGGGAAGGAAATCTATAAATTGAGATGGTCATGGTTATCGTAAAATAGTTCGTATCAGAATTGTTGACTCGCCTAGAGCACAAGTGTTAATAGAAGGTATAAAGGACTAACTGTAATGCAACCGACTTGGGTGACACTGAATATCAACTAAAAGATTTAGAGGGAGTTCATGCCTACATATTACAATGGAAAGTGAGACTACTAGTGGTGAAGTGGTGGTATGATAAGCTCAACAAACCAGGGACAATGATACTACGAGTTCATGGGAGGCAGACAAGTGTGTGGCACAAAAAGGATATCAACTATGCACTATGAGAAAAATAGAATGGGAATGAATGTTCCAGTTAGAAATAAAAGATGGTACCAGAATATTGTCCAGTCCAAAGGGCGATCAAAAAGGGAAAGACAACACAATCTACCCAAAGGGAAAAGGAAAAGGTTCGAACAAATTGAGAGAGGATCAACACTTGTTATGGCCTAGACATGTTTAACATGGTAACTCTTAAGTCGTAATACCAGGAAACTCTATTGGTAGATACAATACTGGGAGTAAGATGAGTTACTCATCGAGTATGGAATCAAGTGGACTAAGTCTTACACTTAAGAGGAAAACCAAAAGTCATTGTTGAAGAATTTAGGAGGATCTTAAGTTTCAGAGAATGCCCTGTTCAGGCCAGTGACTCTTCCTATTATATTTATATAAAGGTTGTTGATATGTGTTTTGGGATGTGTTTAACAGTAAAGAGGGCTCGTGAGAATGTTCAAAAGGGAAGTAGAGCGGTTTCTTAAATTATATAAGGCACATAAAGGGGAAAGAGGTTGGCTAAGAAAGGTCTGAGCACAATGTTACCTTACATTTGACGTAATGTCGTGCAGGTTGATGTTATCAGGGTATGTGCACAAGCTAGCAGATGTTATTCATTTGAAAAAGAAGGTCCTATAAGAAAACTATCCAATAATGTTTTTTGTTGAAAATTTGGAAGAGCAAGTTGCAAGTATTCACAGAAGATTGTAACCATATCGGGGAAATTATTGTAGAACTCGATTCCTAGGAGGTCTTATGTAAGAGAAAAGTGATATAGATGTTCCACTAATGATGAAACATGGCAAGTTGATAGTTTATTGCTCTAGGCAAGTCAAGAATCATGAAAAGAACTATGCGGCACAAGACTTAGAACTTGCGGCGGTGGTATTTGCATTGAAAATTTGGCATAATTATTTATATGGGGTCCATGTGGATATATTCACGGACCATGAGATCCTTCAATACATTTTCAAACAGAAGGAATTGAATTTGAGCCAAAGAAGATGGCTGGAGTTACTCAAAGATTACGACATCGATATTCTATATCACCGGGGAAAAGCCAATGTTACGGTGGATTCTCTTAGCCAGAAATATATGGGTATATTGGCTCAGTTGGAGGCATAACAAATGTCTTTGGCCAAGGAGGGTCATCGGTTGGCTAGTTTGGGAGTTCGTCTTGCGGACTCTAGTGAATGAGGGGTAATTGTTCAAAATAGGCTGAACCATCACATGTTGTGGAAGTCAAAGAGAAGCAATACAATGATCCATTGTTGGTACAATTGAAGTAGGGTATTCATAAACATAGGACTATGGCTTTTTCTCTTGGCATGGATGATGGTACACTAATGTACCAAAGGCGGCTATGTGTTCCAAATGTAGATGGTATCCCGGAAAGAATCATGACTGAGGCTCACACTTTTAGGTATTCCGTGCACCCGAGCTCGACAAAGATGTATCATGATCTCAAGGAAGTCTATTGGTGGAATGGCATGAAAAGGAATGTGGCGGACTTCGTGGGAAGGTGTCTGAACTGTCAACGAGTAAAGGTCGAACATCAACGGCCTGGTGGGTTGGCACAGAACATAGAGATTCCAATGTGGAAGTGGGAAATGATTAACATAGATTTTGTGGTAGGGTTACCGCGCATTCCGCGCAAGTTTGACTTAATTTGGGTGATCGTGGATCGACTCACGAAATCATCACATTTCTTGCTAGTTAAATCTACTGACACAGCAGAACAATATGCTCAGTCGTATATCAAGGAAATAGTCAGGTTGTATGGCACTCCATTTTCTATCATTTTCGATCGAGGGGCTCAATTCACGGCCAAATTTTGGAAGAAATTTCAGCAAGGTTTGGGTACTCAGGTGAATCTTAGTATAGTCTTCCATCCACAAACCGACGGGAAAGCAGGGCGGACTATTCAGACGCTTGAGGATATGTTGAGCGCTTGTGTTCTTGACTTCAAGGGTAGCTGGGATGATCATTTTCCACTCATAGAGTTTGCTTATAAAAACAACTTTCATGCTAGTATTTAGATGACACCATTTGAGGCATTATATGGTAGGAGATGTAGATCCCCCATTGGGTGGTACGAGAATGGGGAAGCTGAGTTGATTGGTCTAGACCTCGTGCATCAAGCTATGGAGAAGGTTAAGATCATAAAGGAGCGGTTGAAAATTGCTCAGAGTCGTTAAAAATCTTATTCAGATGTTCGTCGTAGAGACATAGAGTTCAAGTAAGATTATTGGGTATTCTTGAAGGTTTCCCCCATGAAGGGTATAATGCGGTTTGGGGGAAAGGGGAAATCGAGTTCGAGGTATGTTGGGTCGTACAAAATCATTCAGATGATTGGGTAGGTGGCGTACAAGCTTGAACTACCACCCGAGATGTCATTAGTGCACCCGGTATTCCATGTGTCTATATTGAAGAAGGTAGTTGGAGATCTGTCATCTATATTGACGGTTGAGACCATTGAAGTTAATGAAGAACTGTCATATGAAGAAATTCCAGTTGCCATTCTTGATAGGCAAGTTCGAAAGTTGAGGAATAAAGGAATTGACTTCGTGAAGGTATTATGGCGGAACCAATAGGTTGAAAAGGCTACTTGGGAGGCCGAAAGGGAGATGAAAAAGAAGTATCCTTACTTGTGTTGTATAAGCTATGTAACCTTTTTATAAAAACTATTGCCTATGGATTTTGTATCACTTGTTCAGTTAATGTAAAAGTTCTTCTTTCTAAATATATTGTATGTTAGGCCACAATTGGTGTTGTTATGTGTTATGTTACATCATTGGATTGTGTATATGTTTTTATAATGTGTTTCTGGGGGCTCTCTTACGGATGGATAGGACTAGTTGTAAAGGAACCTCTGGCGAAATTTTTGGAATTTAGGGAGTTAGTCAAATTTGGGGTTGCTGGTGTGTGGTATGAAAAACTGAGTTGCATAGGATCTAATAGTGATCCTTGATCCTCATTTAAGGATGAATGATCTTAAGCAGAGAGGATGTAAGGCCCCATAAAATCTTACCAAGAACTCAAGGTTTGTGGTGCCGAGGTAGGCTAATGATTAAGGCCTTGTGAATTTCTATTATTAATTTGAGCAATTTCTGGCTTAAGAATACGATTTAAATTAGACCCGAACCACATGAGAATTACTGGAGTGGATAAAGCAATAAGACTAAAGAAAATACAATGAGCTATATCCCCATAGCGCAGGTATAGCACAAGAGGGAAGCAGAAAATTATAGCAAACCAGTGAGCTAAATCCTTATAGCACAGGGATAGCACAAGTGGAAAATAACTGTACCTGATTTTAGCAAACCTGTGAGCTAAAGCCTCATAGCACAGGGATAGCACCATTTGAAAAATACTATACATGGGCCTATTAATACCTGAGCGGGGAGAGAAAAAAATAAAAGGATTTCTAGACTAGGGCTTTTCTCTCCATCACCCATTTGGCCATGGCTTCCAATACACACTTAAGGTGAGTTTTTAAGTGTATTTTTATGATGATTACACTTATCGATCACTAGTTACAACAAGATTTTGTATTGGATTCCATAGGATTTCTTCAAAATCTCAAGAACACCTTAAAAGTTGACATTCAAGATTTGGTCTACAAGAGGTAATCTTTCACCCTTAAACCTACATTCATGGCTTGTTAGTGAATATATGAGCAAGGAATAAGTACTAGCACTGATGAGATGGTCATTTGAAGCCATAAATACTTAAACTAGATTATTGGGTGTTGTAGAGATTTTGTAATGACTTAATTAGTGAAATTTGGTGGATCTGAGTTCATTGATGATTATAATAGTGCTAAAGAAGGCTGTTAGTAGTAAAAGGATATTGTATTATATCTTGTTGATGGGAAGGATGGATTGTTGGATGAAGAAACACCATTAGTAGAGGTAGTTGAATGCTATGCACTCTTGGTGTTTGATATAATGCCAAAATTATCAAAAATCTAAAAAAAAAATTACTAATATTGGTTCAGTTGAATTATGTTGATGTAGATTGAACTTGTAAGAGTAGTGGCTGGTTTTAGTAGCATTAATGATCTCCAACAAGGTATGTTGGCTAAAACCCCTTCGTTTTAGAATCGAATCCCCCGGTGTTCGTGTAATTGGTGTAAGTCCCCAAATTGATCATTATAGAATTGATTATTCCTAATGTGTGGTGTTGAATGATATATATTCGGTATTTGTTCTAAATGCTTCATCATTTCATCTTTCTTTGTGAGGTTTTGTTCAAAATGTGGAATATGTGCTAGAAATGTTAAGACCTCATGTCAAAATTGAATAAAGGTTGTTATGCCAAATTGTATAAGAAGCCTCTATGTGCTTAGGATTCCCAAGTTTACTCGTATGTGTACTAATACCTTATATGGTAGGCCTTATTGTTGTTGATGATAATGATATTTGAATGTGAAAAAGAGAAACTGAAATTATGAAATACGGCCAAGTGCCAAGAATGACTTTATAATCAAGGCCACTTGTGCCAATGAATTAAAAAAATAGGAAAGGAATATGAAGTGAGATGATTGATTGAAAGGGTGATGTATCTTATGAGATGGCCTAGCCGATCGAGCCGTGATCAGACACCATGCCGCACACATAGTGGTGATTGTGCTAGAAATGATAATTGAAATTGTGGTTATGGTTGATGTCTCAAATGAGATGGCCTAGACGATCGGGCTGTGATCGGATTCCATGCCGCACAAATGGTGGTAACTGTGCTGGAAATGATAATTAAAATTGCGGTTATGGTTGATGTCTCAAATAATATGGCCTAGACGACCGGGTCGTGATCGGACTCCGTGTAAGAACATGGTGGTATTGTGATTTACTTAATTTGGCAAATGGAGATTCCCTAACTTAATAAGATGGAAATTTACTTGAGAACTTATGTGATCCTTACTTGATGTTTTAGTATTGTTTGAAGCTTTATTTGAAATCATGATTGTTTCCCCTTGTATTATTATTCATTCTATTTAGATGGTGTTTTTGTTTAACATACTAGTACTATTAGACAGTACTAACGTCCCTTTTTCCGGGGCGCTGCATCTTTAAATGGATGCAGGTGGTTCTATAGCAGGTAGTGTTGATAAGTGATAGTGGTACATCCTCTTCACAGCAGACTCGGTGAGCCCCACTTCATCCCGGGGTCATGTGTTGTATTTTTGTTCATATAATTACCACGTTTTGAGGTATAGCCGGGGCATTATTGTCGGCAATGTCATTGTACTCTTCTCTATCTATTTGAGGCTGCGTAGACATAGTGTGAGTTGTACGTCGATGTTGGGGAAAGTCAAGCAATTCATGTTATGTTTGTATCACTTGTTCCACTTTAAACTATGTGAATGTGCGTATTTTGAGACTTTAAAAATGAAGTAATTAAAAGGAAATGATTTGGTATTGTACACATGGTCTCCCTATTGTTTAATTAATGTGAATATGTCTTCTCTTTTTTCATGAGTGAGTTTGGGTAGAATGTATCTAACATGCTTGCCTGATTTGGTGCGTGACAGTATTTTCTTGCCCAACTTTTCCACTTCGTCTTGGAAATGTTAGTTGCATCCGGGTCCGTTCCTACAAGGTATTAATACATCAAAAATACGAATTTTAGAGGACTTTGACCTTAGTAGCTTTGGGAGAGCATTGGAGGCTACAAGACACAGGATTTCATCATCTTTCCATCAATTCAATGCGAGAGTTTGGATTGTAACATTAGATTGATGCTTTCTCACTCTTTAATTATATTTATGATGACTTCCTCCATAATTATAGAGTATTTTAGCTTAGGTTGTTGTTTATGGATTTGATTACTGTTTAATTACTTGAATTTATTGGAAGAACTTTAATAGAGTTGTGATCTTATTCTTTATAGTGTTTAATCGAAAAAGGAAAATCTTATTGAATATCATTGCAGCGTATGCCTTAGTTTATTTTGGTGATTCTTTAAAGTAATCGAGAGATCTTTTTAAGTTACCGTTTAAATTAAGAGTGACATATATTTGCGAGAAGTTTCTTTTAGATCAGTCCTACCAATAGATTCTTGCAAGTTTCACCGCACTTCACATTAGTTTATATGAAAGATTTTGGATTTAATCGAGAGAGGAGTCAGAATCGGAAGTATCTGCTAATCACCTATAGAATTTGTGAGAATCGATAGAACTTTAAGAGTGAAATATAACAATATCATATCCTGAATAACAATCTTGCATATATCATGTCAAAACCCTTATTTCTCACATTGATAAGAAACCAACTCTTCTAATCTCTAATGTTTTGCATTCAATTATTAATTTCTTTACTTTAATAGTTAATTGTAGTTAGTAATCATTCCAATAAAGTTTTGATCATCCTGAATAGCAATTAAACCAGGAGTTACTAGAGCATTATTTAAATCCAATCCATGTGGAGATGATAATCATACTATACTATCTTTGGTAGCGATCAAAAATTTTGTGTTGCATTTTGCGCTCTTCATTAGACTCGTAATTGAATGGGTTATCGGATTTTATGAGTTTTGTCGTATTTTGAGGTGCGGGTTTGGGTTTGACCTTTTGGTTGACTTTGAGTAAACGTGTAAAGATTCGACCTTTATCGATTGAGTTTGCTTCGTATGGCATTATTTGATGATTTTGAGTTGTTTTTGGCTAGTTTCGAGCCGTTCGCATGATGATTTGGCCGAGGCGCTTCTAATGTATCGATTTGGCTTGATTGAGGTAAGTGTCTTACCTAACTTTGTTGGAGAAAATTTTCCTATTAATTGATATTGTTTGCCACATACGGAGGTGATGCATATAATAAGTGATGAGCGTATATGCTTGTGCCATGGTTAATCATACTCGGGGGTAGATTATACGATTACTTGTGCCTTGTTAGAATACGTGAACTTCTTGCATCATGTTTTACTTGATTCCTAGATTAATATGAGGTTAAATGCAAGAAACCTTGATTTAGGTTGTTAAATCTTGATTAAACTTTGGCGGATTTTTGTGAAACTATTAATGTGAGAAATTCATTTATCGTTGTACTTCATCACAAATACCTTGACAGGGATTCCAGTTTCAAAGGGAGTTTGTAACGACCCGACCGTTTATGGGAAAGGGTAGCCCCCGTATGATGTATTATGACTTATGTGAGTCATTGATTTCGTTTTCAGGTTATTCGGGATTTGGTATGGAGGAATGATATTCAATTAGGAGCTTTAAATATGAAAGGTTTGACCAACTTTTAACTATTGAGTAATCGATCTCGGATTTGGGTCTTTATGGTTCGGTTAGCTCCGTTAAGTGATTTTAGACTTAGGAGTGTGCCCGAAATGTAATTTGGAGACCCGTGGTAAAATTAGGCTTGAATTGGCAAAATTGGAAATTTGGTGATTTCCGGTCGGCAATGGAAAATTTGATGTCGGAGTCGAAATGGAATTCCGAGAGTTGGAGTAGGTTCATAGTGTCATTTGTGATGTGTGTGCAAAATTTGAGGTCATTTGGACGAGGTTTGTTATTGTTTGATGTGATTCGAGAGCTCGATTGAATTGGTATGGTATTTAGGACTTGATGGTACCACTGGTTGAGGTTCCGAAGGCCTCGGGTGTGTTTCAGGTGAGTTTTGAGCGAGTCCGGGCATTTCCAGAACTCCGACATGGTTTTGGAGCCTTGGAAACGCGGACCTGGGTGAAATTTCGCGGACCGCGGAGGAGGGGGCGCGGGCAGCGTAAATTTGATCGCGGAGGCGCTCCAGGGCAGATCTGCAGATTCGCTGGTTCAACTTCGGAATCCTATATCTTATGATCTACAAGGAATTTTGAGATAATTGAAAAACAAAATTTGTAGTCCTTCGTGTGTAGTTTCCAGAAAGATAAATAAATCATCATTTGGACATCTTTAGAGAAATTTATGGGTAAAACACTAAAGCCTGTCACTGCAGCCACCAAAAGCGCAGACCGCACTACGTTTTTGCGACCGCGCTACTTTTTCGCGACCGCAGGGGTTGGATTTTCACGGCCGCTCCTAGATTCTTGCGGACCGTGTAGTGGAGATCAGAGAGTGCACTGTATAAACGGGGTTTAGGGAATTATTTCACATTTTGGACATAGGGAGCTCGGTATGTGGCGAGTTTTCGAGGGGTTTTCAAGAAATTCATCGGAGTAAGTGATTCTAACTTGGATTTGGTTAATATATATGAATATATCAACGATTTCATCATTTTATTAGTACTTTAAGGTGGAAATTCGGGAAAAAATATAGAAACTTCATAAGATGAATTTTAGGGATTTGAACATCGAATTGGAGTCGGATTTGAGTGAAACTAGCATGATTGGAATCGTAATTGAATGGTTTGTCGGGTTTTGTGAGTTTTGTCGGGTTCTGAGGTGCGGGCCCGGGTTGGGCTTTTGGGCCGATTTCGGGCTTCAATGCAAGATTTGATCTTTTATAATCGGGATTGGTTCCTTTAGCATATTTTGATGTATTTGAATTGTTGTTGGTCAATTTCTATCCGTTCGGAGGTCGGAACGTACGGGATGGCATATTTGGAGCATTTGTATTGGTATTGGCTCGTTCGAGGTAAGTTACTCTTCTAAACATAGTGTTGAGGGTATGAAACCCCAAATTAGGTATTATGTGATTGGTATTGTGGTGACGCACATGCTAGGTGACGGGCGTGTGGGCGTGTACCCTGTGAAATGGGACCATATGGCTCCCATGGCCCAGCAGCGTGGCCCTATTTTGTCGATATCTGCATTTTTACCATGTGATAAAGTAATTGATCTGTCTATCATGCTAGATATAATGCTTAGACTATGCTAATATTGTTGAGACCCTTAGTGGTCGTTTCCTGCTGTTATTTCACAGACTTCATTGACAACTTGTACTCAGTCATGTTCATGCATTCATATCATATCCTAGTCTCAGTTGTTAATTGTTGATACATCATATTTTTGTTGCCAGGCTAGTTTTCATGACACTTTGAGCCCGTGAGTGAGACTGGAGAGATTGATGACTGAGTAAGGCCTTAGGTCCTGGTTGTGAGGTATTGATATTATAACACGTGAGTTGTCCGTGCGGATTTAGGTATTGATATTATAGCATGTGAGTTATCCGTGTAGATTCAGATATTGATATTATGGCACGTGAGTTGTCCGTGCTTAGCGCTTGGGCTGAAGGAGCCCCTCTAGAGTCTGTACACCCCCAGTGAGCGCAGTCGGCTATAAACGAGAGTGGATCGAGATATATGGAAATTGCATACATACATGACATACAAACATTTGCATGCACGCATGACATACATGCATAGAGATGCATTTTTTCTCATGTTATACGGTATCACGTCATCCATGCCATATTATACACATTGATATGTGGGATCAGAGAGGCATTTTATACTTATTGTTTGGAAAGAAAAAGTAACATCTTACTTATTGCTAGAAAAGATTTTGGGAAGAATTATAGTTTTCATCTTACCTGTATTTCTGCATTTTGGCAAAAGATTTGAGATCTCACAAAGATATTTGAAAAACACGCTATTTTCTAGAACTATGAGCGAGTTGAGCATGTTATTTCTGGGATTCTTATTGATACTTGTATTACGCTAATGCGAGTTGTTGTAGCATTCTGGTATTGGACCTGACCTAGTGTTAGCTCGTCACTGATTTTAACCTAAGGTTAGGTTAGTTACTTACTCAGTATTTAGGGTCGGTTGTACTGATAGTACACTTCTGCACATTGTGTGTTGATGTCAGTTGATGTTATTGCTGTGCTCGATGGTTGCAGAACTTGAAGATGTACCGGCGTCCCTGTTGTAGTTGCCTCCTTTGTTAGGGGTAGCCTTAGCTTATTAAACTCTGTTTACGTACTTTTTAAACAGGCGGTGTATTTATTTCATTATTTCTCTGTAAACTCTATTCGTAGTAGCTCATGATTTGTACTACCAGTCCCTGGGGAAATGTAATGGATTTAGATAATTTATTTTGTTTAATTGACTTATTAACATTGTTGAAACTGGATAGTTATTAGTTGGCTTACCTAGCGGGTTAGGTTAGGTGCCATCACGGCTAGCGGTTTTGGGTCGTGACAGAGTTCTTGACTAGTTGAAAAAAATGTTAGCTAACTTTTGATGAGGCGGTGATGATACGACCATTATTCTTGAGGTATTGGATTCTATACTTGAGTTGAAGATCATTCATTTTTTTAGATCAGTTGAGGTAATTGAACAATGAGGTTATTGAGGTTTGTTGATTAGTTATTGGCTTGAAAACTGTGATTTATGTTGGTTTTGAATATTCGCTTAATCACTTTCATTGATGTTATTTATGCTTCCTACCTAGCTTATTATTGTTCATACATGTGCTTGATGAGGAAGAGTGCAAATAACGAAGGGTGATATCGTGCCATATCATTTATATTATTATGTGAGGATGAAAGTAAAAGCACGAAGGGTGATGTCGTGTCATTTCATATACATTATCATGTGAGAATGAGAGCAAAAACATGAAGGGTAATGACGTGCCATTTCATTTACATTATCATGTGGGGATGAGAGTAAAAGCATGAAGAGTGGGCCATGCCATCTTATTTATATTATCACGTGTTCATGGAACGAAGGGTGTTTCCGTGCAGGCAAGACGAGAGACATGAATTACATGGTGAGATTATGCCTTTATCTTGAGTTATTACTGTTGCACCTACGTTTTCTATGTGACTTCTTGTTGTTGTTATGTGTTTGTCCTCTATCTGAATTGTTGGTTTGTTGTCCATTCCTTCTATATGTTTAACTTGCAAATATCATGATTTCCTTCTTGTTGTCATATCTACATCTATGTCGTTTCTTATTTGATGCACTTTCGTATAAGCTTTCTACCGTGTTTGTTATTCATGCCTTCTATCTGTTTAACTTATAAAAATCGTGCTTTACTTCATGTTTGTTATATCTATATCTAAGTTTTCTACCATGTTAGTTATTCATGCCTTCTATTTGTTTAGCTTATAAAGGTCATGTTTTCCTTAATGGTTGTTATATCCACATCTAAACCTTCTACCACGTTAGCTAGTGACATTATGTTCCTCTATCGTTAATGCTACCATTACTTCAATGTCTCCTATCTAGCCTATTATTATTGCCCATATGCACTGCATTGTTCATTATTGTTACATGTGTATCTCCACTTTATTGTAATTGTTATTTCTTTCACCTGGTTGGTACTGATATACGTATGCTCGGTGAGGAAGAGATAAATGCACGAAGGGTGTTACTGTGCCAATTGATTTGACTTACATTCATATATTTGGTGAGGATGAGATAAATGCACGAAGGGTGTTACCATGCCATTTGATTTGATATCTTGAGTATATTTCTCACACTATGAAAGTTATGAATTTACTACCTGTCACGACACAAATTCCCAACCTCAGGGATCGTGATGGCGCCTAACACCACACTTGCTAGGCAAGCCAATGTTAGAAGTCGATTAACTAATTTCCTTGATTAATTACTTGAGCATAAATAAATAAATTCCAATTGAGCCTAATTAAAATAATTCCAAACAAAATAAAATAAAATTATAACAATAATCATTTAAATAAAACGAATCACGAACTAATTATGTAAACAACTCTAAGACTACCCCAGGGTCTGGTGTCACAATTCACGAACTACTAAAGAATACTACAAATAATGGCCGAAAGAAGTAGTGTAACTGTTCTGAATATAATAAAACAGTGTAAATAATAATAGGAGAAGACTCTCGGAATATGCGAACGCCGCCACATGTACCTCGTGTCTCCAAACGAATCGGGTGGTCGTCCTGGAATCCTCTACTGCTGACTAGTACCTGGATCTGTGCAAAAGAGCACAGAGTGTAGTATCAGTTCAACCGACCCCATGTACTAAGTAAGTGTCGAGCCTAACCTCGGCGAAGTAGTGACGAGGCTAAGGCGGGCTTATAACAACAAACCTGTGATATTAATATATATATATATATACGATAACACAATAAAACAATTCTACCCGAACAAGAAAAATATTTCTGAGACGATAATTATAAAACAGGAAGGAAATCTAAACACATCAATTCAAATACTGCAACAATAACAAAATAACACAA
>MDKH01158671.1:0-39510 GCA_005239495.1 Nicotiana undulata | reverse complement strand
AAAGAGTCATTCACGGGAACGGAGTCCCAACACACAAAACGACCGGCTGGATCGTTACAAATGGGTGGGTCAATAACTCACCCAAAAGTTACTTGGGTTGAGATGGTTTGGGTCAATATGGACTAAAATTTGGATCATAGTCCAACCCGCAAACTTTTATCAAGCTTTAATTAATGTGGGTTATTTTTTTAATCAATTATTTGATTATCAAATAAGGTTTTTTTTCTTTTTCTATGGTCATATATAACATACCAAATAAAAAAGAATTAATTTAAAAATATTTTAGCAAACACTTGGAACAATTTGGGCAAAAATCATCCCAACTTTAGATGGTCAGAGATAGGCTAGGTCAAGTAGGCTGAGTTCAACAAACAGACGGATCAATGAGCAATTCAATCTTGGGCGGGTTATGTCACACCTCCATTTTTCCAGTGATTCTGAAGAGAAAGTAATTTTTCCAATTTAAGTGACACTATTAAAAACGGGATTGTTTTATTTTATTTTACAAGAGTCGCCACTTGAACGTAATTATTAAGGTGTTTCAAGTCACCAATTTTATTTTAAATGCTAATTCAAGGAAGTTGGACTCTTTTTAAGTTTGCGCAACACAGAAGACCGGGTGAGGAATTTTGTTAACACGGGAGAAGGTGTGAGGCACTCCCGGATTCCGTGGTTCTAGCACGGCCGCTTTACAAATTATACTCGGCTTGATTATCTGATTGTTACATGTTTCAAACCTATGTGCAGTTTCCCCTTTCCTGCTTTTATTTTATATTTTAAAACAAATATGGAACTTATTTAAAACAAGTTACGAAGTCATGCACTAGTCGTTTCGTACATTGCAAACCGCACCAATGAAATGCACTCACAATTTAAACATGTTTATTATTAATTTATTTGAAGTAGTAGGGTCAAGCCACGCGAACATACACTTGAGTTTGGGATTATGTGTCATCATTATGCCACAGAATGGTACTCATAACTACGGCGGTTTATTCAATAAACGCACTAAAGCAACTGTGCATGTTCATAAGTTATCTATTTCCTAATTTGATATTAATTGTATAGGTCGAAGAATTATGGAGGTTTATGTTGGAAGAATGTTGTACGTTTTTAGTTGGCTCAAATTCAAAAGAAGCTATCAAACACAATCCTAACGCTTTACTCTCAGATGAATTAAGGAGAATTACAGTATTTCTAAGTTTGTAAACCTCGTGACTTTGATCAACTAACAGGAACCTAAAGCCAACTAGGCGTTTTGGGGAACTAATTCGACTTTCTTATTATTATTAGTAACTGCTGATTTAATAGAAGACAACTATTACTATTAGATTCTTACACCAGTATTGTTGTGGCCATGGACCCATGAATTGGGCTTAAATGGAGCCTTGATCATAAACTTACACAAATGTTCTAAATAAGTTTCAACTTACCAACTTCTAGTCATTAGTCATAGATTTATCAAAACTAGCCAAACACATATAAGAATTGAAAAACCAAATAAATAAGGTTCATTCTTTAAAGAATCACATGCAAAAATCTCTTTCCATATTTTTAAGCGTGATTAGCAACATTAGATGCAAGACCAAAATAAAATTTCATGGATGAGGTAGCAAATAAGGTGATGAAATACAATATATATATATATATACAATATTCCAAAAATCTAAGCAAAAAAGGAATTTTTTCAATGGGTATAATTGAATTCATTGAAAACATCTAGATACAATATACAAAATTTGAGAAAGATTGGAGGTGATTTGGACCGATTTTATATCAAAATTCATAATTAAATCGAGATCAAAAAAATTCTTCTGCGACATATGTATCACGCATGTATCTCACACACAGGTATACATGTGATACACAATTGATACAAATATGATACATATGTGATACACAAATGATACACAATGTGATACACATATCATTTTTTTATGTTCAGTTTTTACTTCGAATATTCAATTCAAACCACCTCAAAACTTCACCAAATCATCCCAAAACTCAGATTCAAGCTCCTTAAGATGTACCCAATCTATTCCAATAACACCCACTCAAAAGAAAGCAAAATTTTGACCTTTTTTGCTACAAATAGCTAATTGGCTAATATTAGTAATATTTTAAGAATTGGCTAATTTTTGTAATGAGATACTTATAAATGGACATAACTGGTAATTTTCCTAATAATAATTAGGCCAGGTGGAGTTGGCCCACTTGGGTCTCATGCGGATAGCCTAGGTTTGGTAAAAATTGCGCGGGGGCGCCCTATTTGGTCGCCCCCATTTAATCTATACCCATATTTTAAAAAATTATTTAACCTATACCCTAATTTTTACAACTTCAGGCGCCTCCTTCTTCCTGCTACCTATGCAAACTTCAGCTTATTTAGTGCTGAAGTTTTTAAAAAATGAACTAAATAACTTCAGCATCTTCTGCTGAAGTTTTTGAAAAAGCTTTATGACAAAACTAAACTTCGGCTTATTTAGTGCTGAAGCTTTTACAAAAGAACTAAATAACTTCAGCATCTTCTGCTGAAGTTTTTGAAAAAACTTTATGACAAAACTAATGAATCCAGGTTGAAACTTCAGCTTATTTAGTGCTGATTTTTTTTACAAATGAACTAAATAACTTCAGCACCTTCTGCTGAAATTTTTGAAAAGCTTATGACAAAACTAATCAATCCATGACAAACTTCAGCTTATTTAGTGCTGAAATTTTTACAAATGAACTAAATAACTTCAGCATCTTATGCTGAAGTTTTTGAAAAAGCTTTACGAAAAACTATTGAATCCAGGACAAAACTTCAGCTAAAACATGTTTAAGTACAACAAATAGAGAACAAAACTTCAGCTAGTAGAATGCTTAAGTTCAGCAATTACAAACAACTTCAGGCCGGTTCCTAGAATGCTGAAGTTTTTGTGATTGCCTTTGCTACTTCAGGCCCGTATGCCTGAAGTTTATGCGAAAAGTGGGTACGCTTATAATTATTTTTGCAAAGCGGGTATAAGTTAAAATGTGACACAAAAAGCGAGTATAGATGCAAATGCCCCCTATGTTTGTATAACAATTAGCCATGAAAACGGATGAAATCGACTTGTTGCTTATGAATCCTGTGCCTAACAAGTTTGTTTTGGACGGCACCACAGATGAATTTCGTTACGGAAACTCAAAAATTCAATTTAATAGAGTTCCACAGACGTGTAAAAATTGCGCGGGGCGTCCTATTTGGTCGCCCTCATTTAACCTATACCCATATTCTTAAAATTATTTAACCTATACCCTAATTTTTACAACTTCAGGCGCCGCCTTCCTGATACCTGTGCAAAACTTCAGCTTATTTAGTGCTGAAGTTTTTACAAATGAACTAAATAACTTCAGCATCTTCTGCTGAAGTTTTTGAAAAAACTGTATTGCAAAACTAATGAATCCAGGACAAAACTTTAGCTTATCTAGTGCTGAAGTTTTTTACAAATGAACTAAATAACTTCAGCATCTTCTGCTGAAGTTTTTGAAAAAACTGTATTGCAAAACTAATGAATCCAGGACAAAACTTTAGCTTATCTAGTGCTGAAGTTTTTTACAAATGAACTAAATAACTTCAGCATCTTCTGCTGAAGTTATTGAAAAAGCTTTATTGCAAAACTAATGAATCCAGGACAAAACTTTAGCTTATCTAGTGCTGAAGTTTTTACAAATGAACTAAATAACTTCAGCATCTTCTGCTGAAGTTATTGAAAAAGCTTTATTGCAAAACTAATGAATCCAGGACAAAACTTCAGCACTAAATGTGCTGAAGTTTTTACAAATGAACTTAATAACTTCAGCATCTTCTGCTGAAGTTTTTGAAAACGAACTAAATAACTTCAGCATCTTCTGCTGAAGTTATTGAAAAAGCTTTATGACAAAACTAATTAATCCAGGATAAAACTTCAGCTTATTTAGTGCTGAAGTTTTTACAAATGAACTAAATAACTTCAGCATTTCTGCTGAAGTTTTTGAAAAAGCCTAGAATGCTGAAGTTTTGTGTGATTGCCTTTGCTACTTCAAGCCCGTATGCCTGAAGTTTATGCGAAAAGCCGGTACGCTTGCAATTTTTTTGCAAATTGGGTATAAGTTAAAAAGAGACCCAAAAAGCGGGTATGGGCGCAAATTCCCCCACAGATGTAGCCCTGAGTATTTGCCAGGCCCAATACATACATGACAACAATTGCAAGGAACTAAACATGATTTTACAGGAAAAATGATACTATATAGCCGCTGTAAAAATAATAGCCGCAAAAATATATAAAATTTGTATACTTTTGTATAAATATACATTTAGTATATTGTATACAAAAATTATACTAGTATAATACCTTTTTTAGCTGCTAGATATAAATAGTTACTTGCGCGTGCTAAAAGTGATATTACCCCTTTTTTACAAAGGCAAATCTTCATAACATAGCCACTTTATAAAATCACCTAGGGTTGTATTGACTACATCAGGCGAAGATATTTCAGCAAGTTTAATCACCTATTCAAGCTAACTTATTATACAACATACACTAATCGAATTTTCCCTGACTTGAAGTTCATACTTCATTATTTCAAAATCACATTGCTAATTAACTACAATTAATGAACTTGATTCCACTATAAGATGTGAGCAATATCTTTATGCTACTGCTTCGTATAGCTCTTTTCAATTTTTTTTTACTAAACTAGTCTTAGGGTATGCGCTTTGCGCGCGTATCCTATCCCAATGAGTAAAAACTTATTTAAAATTTATCTTTGAAATAAAAATATATGTTCCTGAAAATGATGAATGTTGATCGTGTATAATTAACTCTGTAATGAAAGAATGGTTCAACATAAAGGTCACGACCCGAAATTCTCACCTTCGGGACCGTGATGGCGCCTAACATTTTACTTTCTATGCAAGCCAACGTTAGAGGATTCTTTAAGCCAATTTTAGTTAATTTCAATAACAGAATCAATGAAGCTAAATAGAAGCAAAAAACTGAAAAATGGAAAAACATAAAGTTCATAATATCTTATACAATTCGGATCTAGAGTCACAACTCACGAGCTTCTAAGATTTACTACAAACAGAGTCCGAAAGAAATACAACTGTTCTGAATGAAAAGAAACAATAAAATAAGGACCTAGAATGGGACTCCAAGGTCTGCGAACGCCAGCAGATCTACCTTGAGTCTCTGGTAAGCAAGTCCGGACTGCCGAGTCTCACGATCTTCTAGGGCCAGTGCCAAAATCTACACAAGAAGTGCATAGTGTAGTATGAGTACAACCGATCCCATGTACTCGTAAGTATCGAGCCTAACCTCGACGAAGTAGTGACGAGGCTATGACAAGACACTCACATAATAAACCTGTGCAATTAATAGTATATGTACAAGAAAACAACAGATAAAATCTAATCATGTACTATTGGGAGGGGAACATGCTAAAGGGGATACAAGATACGAGAGATACAACAGAAATGATAACCAGAACAGACAATATGCTTTTAACCAGTGGAAATAATTAAGCACAATGAAGAAAATTGCACGACATCACCCTTCGTGCTTTTACTCTCAACCTCACAATAAACAACGATACTGCACGACATCACCGTTCATGTTTTTAGTCTCACTCTCAATATAAATCATTAAATATAATACAACATCACCCTTCGTGCATTAACTCTCATAACATGGCACGACATCACCTTTCGTGCATTAACACTTACAATATGACACGACATCACCCTTCGTGCATTAACACTCACAATATGGCACGACATCACCCTTCGTGCATTAACACTCACAATATGGCACGACATCACCCTTCGTGCTTTAACACTCTCTGTTACCACATAACAATGAATAAGTAATAATAGGGAGACAAGATCAATAAGAACAAGCCTTACTTCAATAATGGTTCCACAATACCAATCTCAACTTTGGAATCAATATTATATTATAACAAAAGCCCATAAACACGGTAACAACGATCAATTTGATAAAAAACTAGTCTAAGCATGGATAACATGATAAAGTAAGCAATAATTTCAAGGAACAAGTCTCACCCGTATGCTTTAATCCAACAACAACGCATAAGTACTCGTCACCTCACATATACGTTGTACCCAATATCTAAACATATAGCAAATAGAAAAACAAGTCCTAATCCCTCAAGTCAAGGTTAACCACGACACTTACCTCGCTCCAAAGACCCACTCAAAGCTCAATCACAGCTCTGCCTTTCAAATAAGCCTCCGAGCCAATAAAATCTAGTAAATTACCAACCAAACGATTCAATTTAAGCCTTAGGAACTACCCATGATTGCAAAGGATTCAATTTAGGTCGGCCCGCTTGGTCCAATCTTGAAATTCGGACCATAACCTGATTACCCATTCACCCCCGAGCCCGGTTATGTGAGTTGCTTTGGAATCCGACCTCAATTTGAGGTATAAATCTCCAATTTACAAAAATCCCTAATTCTACCCAAAACCCTCAATTTCCACCATGAAAACACAAGATTTTAGGTTTAAATCTTAGGAATATAGTGAAAGATTGAAAGAAACTAGTTTAGAATCACTTACCAATGATTTGGGGAAGAAGAGTTCTTTGAAAAAATTCCTTTAGGGTTTCTAAGTTTGAAAATTTGAGAGAATGAACAAAACTCTCGTCTAACTCCCATTTGGATCAGTTGCAGATATCGCATTTGCGACTCGGGTCCGCAAAAGCGAACTCGACAAATGCGAAGATATTCACATCTCTACTTCCATTGCAAATGCTAACTGGCCTCGTAAATGCGACTCATTGATCTCAAATGTGAAGTAGCTCCTCCCAGTCCCCATTGCAAAAGCGAAGACCTGGTAGCAATTGCGCAACTGGGTCTCTCTATAAATGCGAAGATTGTGTTGCAAATACAAAACAGACAAGTTTGCTGCCATATCGCAAATACGAGATCAAACCCCTCCACTAGAATTGAAACACCAGCAAAGTTTTTCTAAGTCCAAACAACTCCGTAGCCTATCTGAAACTCACCCGAGCCCTCGGAGCTCTAAACCAACTATGCACATAAGTCTAAAAACATCATACAAACTTGCTCGCGCGATCAAATCGCCAAAATAACACCCAAAACTACGAATTTAGCATTAAATCAAATGAATTTTTCAAGAAAACTCATTAAATTCAAATTTCACAACCGGACGTCCGAATCACGTCAAACAAACACTTTCTCATCAAATTTGACAGAAAAGTCATAAATATAGTATTAGATCTATACCGGGTTCCGAAACCAAAATACGGACCCGGTAGCCAAAATGTCAAACATTTGTCAAACATTTCTAATTCATTAATCCTTTAACTTTCAAATTTCAACAAAGTGCGATAACTCGGGCTAGGGACTTTCGAATTTGATTCCAGGCATACGCCCAAGTCACAAATCATGATACGGACCCACTGGGACCGTCAAGATACAAATCCGGGTTCGTTTGCTCAAAACGTTGACTGATGTCAACTCAAATGAACTTTAAAGCAAAAGTTTCATATTTTCTTAGTTTTTAACATAAAAGCTTTCCGAAAAAAGCACCCGTACTGCGCACGCAAATCAAAGAAGGCTAAAATGAGGTGTTTATGGCTTCAAAGCACATAATTAGGTTCTAAAACATAAGATGACCTATCGAGTCATCACATTCTCCACCTCTAAAGCAAATGTTTGTCCTCGGACGAACATAAAAAAGTACCTGGGCTGGTGAAAAGGTGGGGATATCGACCCCGCATGTCCGACTCAAACTCCCAAGTAGATGCCTCAACGTGTTGCCTTCTTCACTACACTCGGACTGAAGGATAACTCATCGACCTCAACTAAGGAACCTGCCGGGCTAGAATAGCCATGAGTTCCTCCTCGTAAGTCAAATCCTTATCCAACTGGACATAGCTAAAATCTAACACATGGGATGGATTGACGTGATACTTTCGAATCATGGACACACGGAACACCGGATGAACTGCTGATAAACCCACCCGGTGGCAGCGCAAGCCTGTAAGCCATCTCTTCCACTATCTCAAGAATCTCAAAAGGCACGATATACCTAGCGCTCAACTTGCCCTTCTTTTCGAACCTCATCACACCCTTCATGGGTGATACCCGGAGCAACACTCTCTCTCCGACCATGAATGCAATATCACGAGCTCTACGGTCGCCATAACTCTTCTGCTTGGACTGAGCTGTGCGAAGTCAACACTGAATAATCCTGACCTTATCCAAGTCATCCTGTACAAAATTTGTACCCAACAATCGAGCCTCCCCAAGCTCCTTGTACCAAATTTGTACCCAACAGTCGAGCCTTCCCCGGCTCGAACTATCCAATTGGCGATCGGCACCGCCTACCATATAATGCCTATAAGGAGCCATGTGAAAGCTCTACTGGTAGCTGTTTTTGTAGGCAAACTCTGCAAGTGGAAAGAACTGATCCCACGATCCTACGAAGTCTATAACACAAGCGCGGAGCATAACCTCTAATATCTGAATAGTGCAATCGGACTGTCCGTCCGTCTGAGGATGAAACACTTTGCTCAACTCAACCTGCGTGCCCAAATCACACTGTACTGCTCTCCAAAAGTGCGAGGTGACTACGTACCTCGATCAGAAATGATAGACACGGGCACATCGTGAAGACGGACGATCTCGTAGATATAAATCTCTTCCAACCGCTCTGAAGGATAGGTAAGTTCCACATGAATGAAATGCGCTGACTTGGTCAGCCTATCCACAATGACCCAAACCGCATTGAACTTCCTCTGAGTCCTTGGGAGTCCCACAACGAAATCCGATGCTCACACTTCCACTCAGGAATCTCTAACTTCTGAAGCAAACCACCAGGTCTTTGATGCTCACACTTTACATGCTGACAATTCAGAAACCGAGCTACATATGAAATAATTTAGGCACACAGACACAACCCTGCATCCTCAAAACTCCATCATCTCCATTAAAAACCCTACTTGGCACCACCATGCCGCACTGTGTCCCTAAGGACCAACAAATGAGGGTCATCACACTACCGCTCCCTGATGTGCTCAAACAAGGAAGACTGAGCAATTGTACAAGCTAGGACACGATTGGGCTCCGAAATATCCAATCGCACAAACTAATTGGCCAAAGCCTAAACATCTGATGTAAGGGTTCTCTCACCGATTGGAATGTACACAAGGCTACCCATACTTGCTGCCTTTCGATTCAAAGTGTCGGCCACCACATTGGCCTTCCCGGGATGATACAAGATGGTGATATTATAGTCTTTCAATAGCTCCAACCACCTTCTGTGTCTCAAATTGAGATCCTTTTGCTTGAACAAATACTGAAGGCTCCAATGATCCTTGAAAACCTCACACGACACGTGATAGTAGCCTATAATTATGCAATTTAGATGTTACACTCTAATTTAACCGCACTTTATTGATGTTTGAATGTTAAAAGATAAAAAATGCTCTAATTAAGAAATTTATGTTTTGCAGAAGCCACTCCGAGTTAGGAGGGAGATAAAAGTGTTTTAGAATCATTATGAACGCACAAGCCAATCAAAGGATAGTCTGGGTGAAAAGGAGTGAGAAAAGTAAGCAAAAATGCAAATCCCAAGTGCGCGGCCGCGAATCAGAGCACGAAGTGAAGGCAATGAGGAGGCAAAAATCCACGGCCGGATCCGCGACCGCGGATGGGATGTCAAACGCGAAAGAATGCAGGGGCTATTATGTAATTTCTTGGGCAACTAACCTAACCTATATGAGCCTAAACTCTCCCAGAAGTTAGGATAAACTATTTTTAGACGATATAGGAGGCAAGAACAAGGGAGAGAAGACAAATCAATTCTTCAGAGTTTTTATCTTCTTCTTCCTACTTCTATTTGTGGATTATGAATTATATTAGTGTTGTGTTTTGCATTAGTATGAGTAGCTAAACTCCTAATCTAGGGTTTTGATGGAACCTATTGAAGGATGAATTTCTCGTTATGTTAATATAGATTTGCCATAGTTCTCTCTCTATTTGTTCAACTATATGCTTGTTGCTATTGATTGAAGGGCCCTTAATTAATTATTCCTATTTTGTGTGCATTACTCGGGAGAGAGTTCATATTTAGGTCGTTGTTGAACAACATCACTCCTGACGTATATGAGGGATCAATACGAAGGGTTTAAAGATGGGATTAGGGATAACGAAACCGTGGGTGCGATCTAAGTGAGCTGTAACTAAAGTGAGCTAGCATAATTCGGGAGAATATGTATAGTATATTATTGAAATT
Source organism: Nicotiana undulata (assembly GCA_005239495.1). Lineage (NCBI taxonomy): Eukaryota > Viridiplantae > Streptophyta > Magnoliopsida > Solanales > Solanaceae > Nicotiana > Nicotiana undulata. Next base: position 29,221 of record MDKH01158671.1, on the reverse strand, counting down.
ACTCGGGAGAGAGTTACGACAGTCAGAGTGATCATGATCGATAGAGAAGACTTAGGCACATTTATAACAAACATAGCGGAAAGGACTCCGACAATATGGGAAATCATAATCTTAGATCATTCCAATTATTGTCTACAACACGTTCGTAGTTAGTTCTTACTTATTGCATTCTCATTAAGTAATATTTAGATAGTAAACGTCCAATCTGTTATTTAAGTATCTCGGAAAGTTAATTACGTGAAATTGTGTGAGTCTGATAGCTGTGATTGATAGGTTAATTCCTTGTGGGATTCGATTCCGGACTTGTTAACCGGAATATATTTGCAGCGACCGCTTTGTCCTTTTTATAAGGCATAGTTGGGCGTGATAAAATTTTGGCCGTTGCCGGGGAATTAACGGTGTTATTAATTGCAGTTAAAAGAAGTGCAAAAATTCTTAGTATAATCAATTTTCTTCACTCTCAACGGAATACATTAAAATTCTAACGTTTGTAGTCTTGGGTGTTCCATGTGCATGCGTAGAAACTCCTCAAGAACTGGTGAATTGTTCGAATCATTATCATATCCTGAGAAAGTTTTCAAGGCATTGAATCGTGCAAACAAGAGAGGCAGACAACAAACAGAACTTGACAGAACAACTTGAACCAGACATGGCAGACGAAGTAAGCAATAACAACAATGGGGATGACGTGAATGACCCGGTCAACAATGGGGTGGTGGCACCGCTGGTGCCAGAGGCTACATTGTATGATTGGGCAAAACCCACCGCAGACAACTTAGCAACCGCAATTGTAGTCCCGCAGATAAAAGCTGACTCATTCCAGATTACAAATAACATGCTTCATTTGTTGCAAAACAATGGACTATTCTCAGGGTCATACATCGAAGATCCTCAATAGCATCTGAAGAATTTCCTGTCAATCTGCGCCACACAAAGTCAACATAATTTGACACCGGAAGCAATAATGCTATTGTTGTTTCCATTCTCAGTGACGGGAGCGACTCAGACTTGGCTTAATTCACTCCCCATAAATTCCATCACTACTTGGGAGGAATTATTTAAGCAATTTGTGAACAAACTTCACCCACCCAATAAGACTGCTCATCAAATTGATGAGATATTGAGCTTCAGGCAGAAACCAACAGAGACATTACAAGAAACGTGGGAAAGGTTCAAAGGGCTGCTGGTTTTGTGTCCACACCATGGTATTACGGATCAGATGTTGGAGAAGAGGTTTTACATGGGTTTGGAAGATAGCTTGAATGCCAATGTTGATGCTTCAGCATGTGGAGCAATTTTGAGCAAAACATTCAGAGAAAGCAAGATCTTACTTGACAAGATGGCACAAAACTCGGGATGGACAACAAGAAACGCTCCAATCACTCCTGTGGTTTACTCAGTGGCCTTAGACCCAGCTAACTCCATAGATGAAAATATGGCCACTGTAATGACACAAATGAGCATCCTTACCAAAAATGTTGATGAATCAGGCCAGAAACAATAGGTACACATTGTTGATGCAACTAATGGGGGTTTATGTACATCGTGCATTAATCAGCCATATGTTTGCTCGTGGAGTGCGGAAGGTGATCACCAACAATATCAAGAGAACATGAATCATGTGGCTAACTACAGGGGACAAAGACCAGGTGGTGATAATTGGGGTCAACAATAGAAACAATCTTGGGGCCATGCGACCTCAAGGTCAAGTGGTGCCTTAGAAAAGACAACAAGGATACAACCATCAGAATCAGCAGTAGGTTTATCATCAACCTCAACAATAACACACTGGGAGACACGAAGATGGGTTTGCTAGACTCGAGGGAATAATGCAACAATTGATTGGGTCCACTGGGAAGGTAACTGAGAGAGTAGACTCACATGAGTCAGCAATAAAGAATATTGAGATCCAATTGGGACAGATTTCGATGGCTCTGGATAATCGTCCCCAGGGGACATTACCTGCAGACACACAAATCAATCCAAATGAGCAGGGCCTGAAACAGCTAATGGCAGTGAGTCTACGAAATGGTAGAGACCTAAACTTGGATCAAGAGATTGCTCGCGAAAGCATACCTACCAAGACACTGGTGCCAATACCCATTAGGTAGATGATTCGGCAGGGTTTAATGATGTGATGGTACAACATGCTCAAGAAGATGCCAACAAAGAAAAAGAGGATGTGAAAGAGACTGAGGCAACATAGGAACCGATAATTGAGGCAGTGTCTGAACAAGAAAAAAATCAAATAACAGGGAAGAAACGACCTCCAGCACCATTCCCACAGAGACTGGCCAAGTACCAGAAAGATGAGCAATACAAGAAATTCTTGGAAATGTTGAAGCAAATTCAGGTAAACATTTGATTGATTAATGCTTTAAAGGAGATGCTTGGTTATGCGAAAATGATGAAGGACTTGATGTCCCGCAAGTTCGACTTTCAAGACTTGGCCATAATTACACTGACTCAGACTTGCAGTGGTGTTGTGACGAGACCCATTGCTGAGAAGATGCCTGACCCAGGGAAATTCACAATTCCTTGCACAATAGGTAACTATGCATTTGCTAAGGCACTGTGTGATTTGGGGGCAAGCATAAATCTTATGCCCCTAGCTATCTATAAAAGGCTCGATATTGGAAGAGCTAGACCCACGTCCATGTTATTACAACTGGCTGACAGGATAGTAAAGAGGCCTTCTGGTATTCTAGATGATGTATTGGTGCAGGTTGGGAAGTTTGTGTTCCCAGCAGATTTTGTCATTCTTGACTATCGGGTTGACGAGGAAATTTCCATAATTCTAGGAAGACCATTCTTGGCCACTGGGAGAGCTCTAATTGACTGTGAAGCTGGAGAGCTCAAAATGAGATTAAATGATGAAGAGATAACATTCAATGTGCAGAAATCTATGAGGCGACCAAGTGAATTCTCCAATTGCTCCCTAATAGATCCCGTGAATGTAATTTTGGAGGAGGCAGATGAGACATTGAACATTCAAGATCCTCTAGCAGCTTATCTCATGAACCTAGATGAAGCTAATGGAGAATACTTGGCAGGGTGGCTACTTGCTCTTGAAGGCAAAGGTTTTTGGAAGAGGGAGCTCGAATTTGAGCCCTTGCACTTAGAGGAAAGAAAAACTCCTCTGCCTAAGCCATTGATAACTAGTGATTTTTACTACTATTTACTCTCATTTTCTTAGGTTTTTAGGCCAATTTGACTGAAATACTGCCACATTCTGATGCAAGTTGTTTGAATTGCAGGAATTGAGTTGATTTGTGAATGTTGATCCTAAGAAATCTCAAAAAAGGAGAAAAACTTGCAAAATCCCAGAACCCAGCAAAAACGCTGCATCGTCCACTTTTCCGATGCAGCGTTTGTCACTCCGCTGCAGCGGACTTCCACTGCCCCGCAAGTCAAACTTCAGAGAGATGTTTTTGAGTCTAAGCTAAGCGTTGTCCGCACTATTTTTTCGCTGCAACGGTTCGTCTACCGCTGCAGCACCCACTTATTCGCTGGACGCATTTTAGAAACTTTAGAGAGTTAGCAGCATTGGTGATTTACACTTTCGCGGTCAGCGGTATTTTTCCGCTGCCGTGTTCCAGCCACCATTGTAGCGCTTCAGTCCGCTGGGCACGAAAAACAAGAATCAGAGAGCTACAAGTTCCAAGACCGCTGCAGCGGAAGCCCATTCACCGCAGCGCTCAGAAATACGCTGTAGCAAATTCTCCGTAGGGGCAATTTTGTCCAGTATTTTCAGCCTAGTATAAATAGATCTCTTTCTCATTTTTTAGGTTATCAACTGTTTATGGAACACATGAATAGTGCTTGTTGACTATTTTGAGTAAATGTAGCTTAGCTTTCACAATAGTTCTTCAATTTCTATCTTGTAATTTACATTTATGAGCTTAATTTCATCTTTTACTTTAGTTTCCTCTTAAATTATGAGTAGCTAAACCCTTAAGTTAGGGTTGTGACCCAACCCTAGTGTGGGGAAGTAATGGTATTCAATTTAGGATGATTACGTGCATGGGTGTTTGGTTTTTAGCCTAATTCCTGCATAAATATCAGATTTAGTGGTTGCAAACACTATTTCATGCCTTCATGACTAGGGTTATTCTTGAGAAAGATGATCCAAGTCTAGGTAATTAGGCTAACAAGGTATTGGGGTAAACTCAAGAGATTTATAGCCCAAATAAAAGGGCGGATGCTGGAGATAGCTATACCTGACTTGAGCCAAATCATGTGATTCTATGAAAACACCCAATTGTGCTTGAGAAGGCCAATTTGGGAAAGTCACCCAAATTACGGAGAGGTATTCGGTGAGCAACTTAGCATGAGGTTATGCCATTCACCCACAACTCACAAGGTTATTCTCAAATTTAGGCCCCGTTATTCACTCATCTAAGAGTAAGTCATAGCCCTAGTACTTTTAATCAATTGAGAAAATCCACGAAAAGATCATAGATAACTAGTTCATAGTCACTCTTAGTTTAAACATTAGCACAATTACAAAACCCTTTTTATGAGAAGTTTAATTAAGAGTATGACACACCACTAGATCACTTAGACACTCAAATCACACATACATAGCTCCCTGTGGAAATCGATCCCGACCCACTCGGGTAAAAGCTGCTTCGACCCCTTCCTTGCTACTCTTTAGTGGTATAGGTGGGAGCCGATCAGCCATCGATAGAAGAGCCCCCAAATTAGAGCTGAAGCCACTGCCAACCCATCTCAGGTATGCATTCTTAGGACCTAACTCAACTTTACCTGTTATTATCTCATCTAGTTTGTTAGATGTGCAGGCATAACAACTTTTGCAGGCACTAATGGAGTGCATGACTGCAACTGGGTGGACCATTGTAGACATCAAGGGAATCAGCCTGGCCTTTTGTATGCATAAGATTATACTGGAAGATGGGCACAAACCTTCCAGACACATCAAAGAAGGATGAACCCCAACATGAAGAAAGTGGTGAAGAAAGAAGTTATTAAGTGGTTAGATGGGTGAATCATATTCCCCATCTCTGATAGCAACTGGGTTAGCCCAGTTCAGTGTGTACCAAAGAAGGGTGGAATGACGGTAGTGAAAAATGAGAAGAATGAATTTATCTCTACACGAACAGTCACATGTTGGCGAATCTGTATGGATTACAAGAAGTTGAACTTGGCTACCCAGAAAGACCACTTTACACTTCCATTCATTGATCAGATGTTAGATAGATTGGCAGGGAGGTCCCACTTTTTCTTTCTGGATGAGTACTCAGGATATAATCAGATCTCTATTGCAGAGAGGACAGAGAGAAGATCTCGTTCACTTTCCCTTATGGAATTTAAGCTTTTCGGAGAATGCCGTTTTGACTATGCAACACACCTGCCACATTCCAAAGGTGCATGATGGCCATGGTAGAGGAAATAATGGAGGTTTTCATGGATGATTTCTCAGTGGTAGGTAATTCATTCGATGATTGCCTTAAGAACTTGAGAAGAGTATTGAAGAGGTGTATCGAGGAAAATCCGGTGCTCAACTGGGAGAAGTTCCATTTCATGGTACATGAAGGTATAGTCTTGGGACACTTAGTATGAAGTAAGGGCATTGAGGTGGATCGTGCAAAGGTTGACGTGATAGCAAAGCTTCCACCACCCACTTCCGTCAAAGCAATCAGAAGTTTCCTTAGGCATGCCGGTTTCTATAGGAGATTTATAAAATATTTTTCCAAAATTGCTAATCCCTTGTGTAAATTGCTTGAAAAAGATCACCCTTTTGTGTTTTATGATGACTGCAGGGTAGCATATGAGGAATTGAAGAAGAGACTGGTAAAAACACCTATTATTGTTGCCCCTAACTGGGAGCATCCCTTTGAGATGACGTGTGATGCAAGTGACTATGCTGTGGGAGCAGTTCTTGGGCAGCGAAAAGATAGAATCATGCACCAAATATACTACGCAAGTAGAACGTTGAGTGGAGCCCAACTGAACTACACTGTGACCGAGAAAGAGATGCTGGCAATAGTGTTCGCGTTTGACGAGTTCAGATCGTACCTAATTGTTTATACTGATCATACTGCTCTCAGGTACCTAATCGAGAAGGAGGAGTCAAAACCGCGCCTGATATTGTTAGGTGCTACTGCTGCAAGAATTTGACTTAGAAATCCGTGACTGTAAGGGAACGGAAAATTAAGTAGCTGATCATTTATCTAGACTGGAAGAAGCTGAGAAAGCGGTTGAGGTAGAAAAGATTCTGGAAACCTTTCCATATGAGCAACTACTAGCCACAAGTCTTGAGGGAGGGCCATGGTATGCTGACATTGCAAACTATCTGGCGAGCAGTATAGTTCCTTATGACCTTTCTTCTGGCCAAAAGAAAAAGGTTCTTTCGTGATTGCCGCATGTATTATTGGGATGAACCTTATATGTTCCGGATTTGTATTGACAACATGATCCGGAGATGTATCCTGATAAAATCAGGTTGGGAATCCAAACTAGAGTAAGAATTTTGAGAAGTAAATGCGGAAGCAATAACAATAAGGAATTAAACGACTAGAATTAAAGTGCAGAAAATAAAGGATATGGGAAAATTCAGGGAAAGAATTCCAAGAATTTCCAAGAACACAAAGTTCTATAGCCTTGACAAGATCCAAGCAACAAAGTTTTGATTTATAGAAGAAATCAAACGCCTTTACTTAAGAACAAATCAAAAACAATAGATTCAGATCTTGACCGCTTTACGAGTAACTTGAGACAACAATTAATAACTAGTATTAATCGCCTTCTAAGAATACACAAAGAAATCAATGATATCACAATAAAAAAATTATCTTACTACCTTGAACTATGAACTAGTAAAGGTTGAAAGATAAATCTCAAAGCATAAGCACAAAGGTTCAAAAGAACTCCCAAAGTATAATATTTATTAATCAATAATCAAGTACCACAATGAAGGAAAAGAACTCCTATTTATAGGAGTAAAAAGTCCTTAAAACTAGGTAGGGTGGTTGCCAAGGCAAACCCTAACTTGGAGGCTAAGCTAAATACTAGAAAACCTAATAAAAACTAGTAAAGATAAGAGGGTGGGCGGCCAAACCCCTTTGGGGGCATATTTGGGCCCTTAAACTACTAGTTTGGGCCATTGGGTTGGACTCCAATTGGGGTCCTTTTCTTAAGCTCTTCTAGGTGCCCTTTTGGTGGACTTCAAGGGCTGATATTGGGACCCAATCTTACTCTTATTGGACTTCAATTTGGGCCCCCAAATAATTGTAAAACTTGGACAATTCATCTCCTTTGGGCTTGAGCTCTTCCTCTATAATTAAAAGCTTCTTTATTTTCCATTGAAGTCCAGCAACCTTAGTCTGCAATTCTTTAGCTTGAGATCTTGTAAATGGCCTTCTTGGAGCTTCCAAAACTCTATCCTTGTCCTTGATGCTATCATTCCCCTCTTCTTGAAAAGAATTTGTCCCCGAATTCGATCCTACATCAAACCGAGACAAGTCAGCAACATTGAATGTAGCACTTACTTGAAACTCACCAGGAAGGTCCAGCTTGTAAGCGTTGTCTCCAATCCTTTCAAGGACTTGAAATGGGCCATCTCCTCTAGGATGCAACTTTGACTTCCTTTTGGAAGTAAATCTCTCCTTTCTAAAGTGAACCCAAACTAAATCTCCAAGTTGAAAAACAACTTGTTTTTGACCCTTATTCTTTCTCAAGGCAGTTTGCTCATTTTTCTTCTCAATTGCAAGCCTTGTTTGCTCATGAACTTTTTTCATCATTTCATCCTTTGTCCTACCATCAAGATTAGCAATATCATTAGTAGGTAATGGTAATAAATCAAGGGTAGTAAAGGGATTAAAACCATAAACAACCTCAAAAGGAGACATACCTATAGAAGAATGGATTGTTCTATTGTAAGCAAATTCAATCATAGGTAAGTGATCTTCCCAAGAAGTTAATTTACCTTTCAAAATAGCTCTCAACATGTTTCCTAAGGTTCTATTAACTACTTCAGTTTGTCCATCAGTTTGTGGGTGACAAGAAGTAGGAAACAACAATTTAGTGCCTAACTTCCCCCAAAATACACGCCAAAAGTGGCTCAAGAACTTAGCATCCCTATCACTAACAATAGTTCTAGGTACACCATGCAATTTAACAACTTCTTTTACAAATAGATCAGCAACATGTGAAGCATCATTAGTCTTTAAACAAGGAATAAAACGAGCCATTTTGGAGAACCTATCTACCACAACAAATATACTATCCTTACCATACCTTGTTTTAGGCAAGCCTAACACAAAATCCATAGAAATATCAACCCAAGGTGAAGTAGGAACAGGTAATGGTGTGTAAAGACCATGAGGTAACATTTTAGATTTATCTTGTTTACATTCCAAACATTGTGCACACATTTTTTCAACATCTTTTATCATGCCAGGCCAAAACAAATTTTCAGCAAGTATGTCTAATGTCCTTGGGACTCCAAAGTGACCCATAATCCCTCCACAATGTGATTCCCTTACCAATACTTCACATAAAGAGCAATTAGGGATACACAACTTATTTTCCTTAAAAATAAACCCATCTTGAAGATTAAACCTCTCGAAAGGACCCAACTTACAATCTGCAAAAATCTTTCCAAAATCAACATCACTAGCATAAAGTCCCTTGATTTGATCAAAACCCATCAATTTAGAAGTTCGAGTAGAAACTAAGATATACCTTCTTGAAAGTGCATCAACAACAACATTCTCTTTCCCTTGTTTGTAAGAAATTACATAAGGAAAAGTTTCAATAAATTCAACCCACTTAGCATGCCTCCTACTAAGCTTACCTTGACTCTTCAAGTACTTCAAGGATTCATGGTCAGTTTTACTGACAAACTCTCTCGGCCACAAGTAATGTTGCCATGTGGCTAAAGCCCTTACCAAAGCATATAGCTCTTTGTCATAAGTGGAATAGTTCAATGTGGCTCCACTAAACTTCTCACTAAAGTAGTCAATAGGTTTAGAATCTTACATCAAAACATCACCTATTCCTTTGCCAGACGCATCACATTCAATTTCAAAAGATTTAGAGAAATCAGGCAATTGTAACAAAGGAGCAGAACACAACTTTTCTTTCAACAAGTTAAAAGCATCATCTTGTTCTTTTCCCCATGCAAAAACCTTATCCATTTTAATAACTTCAGCTAAAGGAGAAGCAATGGTCCTAAAGTCTCTCACAAACCTCCTATAAAAACTAGCAAGTCCATGAAAACTCCTAACTTCAGTTACACTCCTAGGTTTAGGCCATCCTTTATTGCTTTGATTTTCTCTTCATCAACCTCAACTCCTTTAGAACTAACTACAAAACCCAAGAAAATCACACGATCCACAAAAAAAATGCACTTTTTAAGATTAGCAAATAAAAGTTGCTTTCTAAGAACTTCAAAAACTTGTTTTAGGTGTTCTACATGCTCCTTTACAGTTTTAGAAAATATCAAGATATCATCAAAGTGCACCACAACAAATTTCCCATGAAAATCCTTAAAGATATGATTCATTAATCTGATGAAAGTGCTAGGTGCATTAGTCAAGCCAAAAGGCATAACTAACCACTCATAAAGACCATATTTGGTCTTAAAAGCAGTTTTCCATTCATCTCCAGGATTCATTCGAATCTGATGGTAACCACTTTTAGATCAATTTTAGAAAAGATTTTGGATCCATGTAATTGATCCAACATGTCATCAAAACGAGGAATAGGATGGAGATACTTTACCGTTATCTTGTTGATTGCTCTACAATCAATTCATACACCAAGTTCCATCCTTTTTGGGTACCAGTAGGACGAGAACAGAGCAAGGGCTCATGCTCTCTCTCACAAAGCCTTTCTCAAGCAACTCCTCAACTTGCCTTTGAAGCTTTTTTGTCTCTTCTGGATTACTCCTATAAGCAGGCCTATTTGGGATTTGTGACCCAGGCACGAAATCAATTTGATGCTCAATACCACGTAAAGGTGGCAATCCATTAGGAATATCTTCAGGAAAGGCATCTTCAAAATCCTGCAAAAGAGAAGAAATACTACTTGGCAAAGAAGAAGTTAGTAACTCAGAATTAATCAAAGCTTCTTTGTAAGTCAGTAGTATTATGGGCAACCCCTATTTTCTTGCATTTAAACACTCTTTGGCTTTTATATAGAAACTCTCTTTTTTCTTAGCCTCTTTCCCCTCACCAAGACTTTCTATTTTTTCACTCAAACCCCTTTTTATCTCTTCTCTCAAAGTGCTGCCCTCTCCCTCTTTCTCTTGGCCATCTCTTTTTTTTCTCTCTAACTTTTGGCCTCATTTCTTTTCTTTTCCCTCAAGCTCACTTTTTATCTCTCCCCTTGGGTTTACCATTGTTTCCCTAATCTCTTCTGATCTTCAAACACTTGAGAAGGAGATAAAAGGTGTAAGAGTTAATTTTCTGCCATTAAGCTCAAGAGAATATCTATTCTTCCTTCCATCATGAAAAGCATTCCTATCATACTGCCAAGGACGACCCAGTAAGATATGACAAGCTTGCATAAAGATTATGTCACAAAGAATATCATCCTCATATCTACCAATATTGAATGAAATCATGCATTGTTTGTTTACCTTTAGTTCACCACTATCATTTAACCAATGGAGTCTATAGGGAGTAGGATGTTTCATGCATGCAAGTCCCAGTTGTTTCACAAAGTATGAACTCACGATATTAGCACAACAACCACTATCAATGATCATAGAACATGTTTTCCATTTTATACCACACCTAGTATGAAATATATTCTCCCTTTGTTCTTCACTATTGCTTCCCAAATTGATAGTCATAATCCTCCTAAATACCCTAATCATTCCATCATTAAAAGGTAGTTCTACTTTATCTTCATCTTCACTTACACCTCTCTCCTCATCCTCACATTTATTACTCTCGTATTCTCCACTCATAATCTTCCTAGCCACCCCAATCATACCAGTATGAGGCAGTTCTACATCGTCTTCATCATTCACATCCCCCTCTTATTCTCCCTCACTTTTTTCACTCTTATATCCTCCATCTTCTCTAAGAATGATGTTTCTTCTACTTGGGCATTCATGCATCATATGTCCCCTTCCTTTGCATTTATGACATTGAATAGAACTAAAAGATGTAGAAGGTTTAGGGTTAAAGGTTTTACCTCCCTCTTTGTTATCAAATTTGCCTTTACCCTTGTCTTCTTGAGGTCTAGAAGAACTCTTCATCTCTTGATTCGGCCATGGCTTCTTAGAGATGGTGTTTGACCGACCTTTCCCCGAGCTAGTTTGCTTTTCTACCTTTACAGACAAATCAACTAACTCATTTATTGTTACATATTGTTGTAATTCTACTACATCATCTATTTCCTTATTTAAACCATTTAAAAACCTATCCATTGTAGCCTCTTCTTCCTCCATACAATTGGCTTGGATCATAGCCATATCCATAGCCTTAAAGTATTCATCCACAGACATGGACCCTTGCTTCAATGTTTGAAGACATTGTTGTAGCTCTCTTTGAAAGTGTGATGGAATAAATCTCTTTCTCATCACCCTTTTCATCTCAGCCCAAGTAACAACTGGTGCTTGTCCTTCTTGCAATCTATCCCTAGTAAGATTTTTCCACCAAATAGTAGCATAGTCAGAAAACTCCACAACAACAAGTTTAACCTTCTTACCTTCAGAATAGTTATGACAGTCAAAGATGGCTTCAGCTTTCCTCTCCCAATCAAGATACAAGTCTGGATCCCTTGTTTCCTTGAAAGATGGCATCTTCATCTTTATACTACTTATATTGTCATCTTCTACTCTACCTCTTTGTCCCCTCCTATCTCTTCCTACCCTATCAAAACCAATATCATTAAAGTCATCTATAGGATTTTCTTGATTTACAATGGGAGCATGGGGTACATTTCTCCTAGCTTGGGGCCTAACATTATTTCCCCTTCTAAGTTCAGCTATTGTATCATTTTTCTCAGCAATGGTGTACCTCATTTCTTGGAATTGAAAATTCCACCTTTCGAATTGTTGATGCATAGCTTGCAAGGTAAAATCATTTCTTGCTTTGATTTCGGCTTCTTGGAGAACCCTTTGCTCATCATCACTACATGTATGCGGCATCTTAAGAAAAATAATTAAATTGTATCCCACAATTTGGCTTTTTCCTCAATTGTTCTCACACACACTTGCCTTTTTTTTTTCCTCTCGAAATAACCTTTGAACAAAATACTTTGTAGATTTATAGTTAAACCCAACTCGTATGAAGTTCTTAGTAGTAAAATATAGATTTTTGGGAACAAATGAAAGAAGAACCAAAATCCTAGAACTAGTAGGCTCGGTTGAAACAAGACACGAACAAAAATGAATGGATTATATACTTAGATCAGAAAGAGTAAGAAAAATTAATTTTTTTTCTTATCTTTGAAATCTAGGATCCCCTCTTCTTGTTCCTTTGTTAATATTTGGAAACAAATTAAATGCAAAAATATTTCTTGGAGAGCAAGCAATTCTTTGCTTTTTCGCTCGATTTTTTTTGTTTTTTTTTGCTCTTTTTATTTTGTTTTAACTTTTTTTTCCAGGTAACTATTCACGATACTACAATAACTTTTTTTTTTGCTCTTAGTATTCAAGAAATCCCAAGAATGATCAAGAACGAAATCTTGATAGAACCGCTCTGTACCACTTGATAACAATCAGGTTGGGAATCCAAACTAGAATAAGAATTTTGAGAAGTAAATGCGGAAGCAATAACAATAAGGAATTAAACGACTAGAATTAAAGTGCAGAAAATAAAGGATATGGGAAAATTCATGGAAAGAATTCCAAGAACTTCCAAGAACACAAAGTTCTATAGCCTTGACAAGATCCAAGCAACAACGTTTTGATTTATAGAAGAAATCAAACGCCTTTACTTAAGAATAAATAAAAAATAATACATTCGTATCTTGACCACTTTACGAGTAACTTGAGACAACAATTAATAACTAGTATTAATCGCCTTCTAAGAATACCACAAAGAAATCAATGATATTACAATAAAGAAGTTATCTTACTACCTTGAACTATGAACTAGTAAAGGTTGAAAGATAAATCTCAAAGCATAAGCACAAAGGTTCAAAAGAACTCCCAAAGAATAATATTTATTAATCAATAATCAAGTACCACAATGAATGAAAAGAACTCCTATTTATAGGAGTAAAAAGTCCTTAAAACTAGGTAGGGTGGTTGCCAAGGCAAAGCCTAACTTGGAGGCTAAGCTAAATACTAGAAAACCTAATAAAAACTAGTAAAGATAAGAGGGTGGGCGGCCAAACCCCTTTGGGGGAAGATTTGGGCCCTTAAACTACTAGTTTGGGCCATTGGGTTGGACTCCAATTTGTCTCCTTTTGAAACACCCCCTTTTGGACCTCTTTTAAGCTCATTTTAAGCTCTTCTAGGTGCTGTTTTGGTGGACTTCAAGGGATGATGTTGGGACCCAATATTCCTCTTCTTGGACTTCAATTTGGGCCACCAAATAATTGTAAAACTTGGACCATTCATCTACTTTGGGATTGAGCTCTTCTTCTATAATTAAAAGCTTCTTTATTTGCCATTAAAGTCTAGCAACCTTAGTCTGCAATTCTTTAGCTTGAGATCATGTAAATGGCCTTCTTGGAGCTTCCAAAACTCTATCCTTGTCCTTGATGCTATCATATCCCCGAGATAGACCTGTCTTCTATTTTGCAGGGATGTCACGTATCACCATACAATGGACATTTCGGAAGAGTCAGGACAACCGCGAAAGTTTTGGATGCGGGCTTCTACTGGCCAACAGTGTTCAAAGATGCGCATTTATGGGTAAAGGGTTGTGATGAATCTCAGCGAAACGGGAATATTTCCCGTCGACATGAGATGCCGATGAACCCAATTCAGGAGGGTGAAGTGTTTGATGTATGGGGAATCGATTTCATGGGACCCTTCGTCAGTTCATATGGCAACAAATACATACTTGTCGCAGTGGACTACGTGTCCAAATAGGTGGAAGCTGCAACACTCCCCACCAATGATGCAAAGGGGGTGATTGGGTTTTTGAAAAAGAACATATTCACTCGATTTGGCACCCCAAGGGAAATAATTAGTGACGGAGGCACTCATTTTTGTAATCGAGCCTTCGAAAAGTTTCTAGAGAAGTATGATGTACGCCACAAGGTGGCCAGTACATATCATCCGCAGACAAGTGGGCAAGTGGAAATGTCAAACAGAGAAATAAAGAGTGTGTTAACTAAGACCGTGAATGCCACAAGAACGGACTGGGAAAGAAAGTTAGATGATGCACTCTGGGCTTATCGAACCGCTTTCAAAACACCAATTGGCATGTCACCATACAAGTTGGTGTTTGGGAAGGCGTGTCACTACCGGTGGAGTTAGAGCATAGAGCTTGGTGGGCGCTAAAACAGTTAAATCTCGACATGGATTATGCGGGAACAAGTAGAGTCATAGAGTCTCACGAGCTTGATGAGTTCCGCTATCATGCTTTTGAGAGCACAAGATTTTACAAAGAGAGAATGAAGATGTTACATGATAAAAACATTATTGAGCGGAATTTTAAACCCGGAGTACGGTATTGCTATACAACTCAAGACTAAGGTTATTTTCGGGCAAACTAAAGTCACGATGGTCAGGGCCATTTCGTGTGGTTGAAATACACCCCACAAGTGCTGTATCGATTGCCCTAGTGAATGACTCTTGCGCGTTCAAAGTCAATGGGCATAGATTAAAAAATTATGTGGGCATGGATGAAGCAAAAGGAATGTTAGTGACCCATTCGATAGAGCCTTAGAGGTCAAGCGAACCTTAAAACGCGCTTACCTGTGTCATGCCATGATGTTAAATTACGCACTGCATGGGAAGCAACCCATTGAATTGTTGTAATCATCGTGCCGCGGCGTTAACTCAAGCGCTTTTTGGGAGGCAACCCATGATTTTCTTCTTTTGTTTTTCTTTGGTTGTTGTATTTGATGTTGAACGTTCCTAACCGAACTTGTCACGACCCAGAATCCTAATCCAGGTCGTGATGGTGCCCAACGACGGGGTTAGGCAAGCCAATATGAATTACACTAAGTGTTACCCTTCCCATTTGATTAACAAGTCAATATTTCCCAATTTGAAACAGTTAAACATGATGATAGCTTGATACGAAAATAAAAGCATATCACTACATGGCTAAAATAAAGCATATGTATGCCTATACAACCCAAAACCCAAAATATTTATACACTGCGCGTGTGCCAGGAACTAGTGTCATGAGTGTCACATACTAACGGAATATACAAAGGAGAGTAATATATATACAAATCCACAGTATGGATGAAATAGACGGGGAAAATAACAAAAGTAAATGAAAACTCCATGGCGCTGCTGGGAATCGCCAGAGGAAGCAGCTCACCATGAAGTCAAGTCCACAAGCTCAGGGTCTATCTCCGGTACAGTAACCAGAAGCACCTGCCTCAGAACCTATAAAGTTAAGTACAGAAGTGCAGCATGAGTACATATTAAATAAATATGTACCCAGTGAGTATCCCGCCTAATCTCGAAGAAGTAGTGACGAGAGGTCGACTCGATACTCACTAAGGTCCAACATTAATAACATATGATAAAATATAATGAAATACAATAGGCATGTCAGGAAATAAGCAACAAGTACATATCAAGAGCAGAAATCCAAACAACTACTGAATTAAGCAATAATGCACTTTCAAGGGTAAGACCACCGAAACGAAACCATAATCACCAAATCTTAGATCCGCCGTGGCGTACGACCCGCTCCCATAAGGTACCTTCTCAATACTGCTGTGGCGTACGACCCGATCCCATATATATTTCAATTTCTTTTCAACTCTGCCGTGGTGTATGATCCGATCCCATATATATATTTCAATTACTTTTTCAACTCTGCCGTGGCGTACGGACCGATCCCATATATATTTCAATTACTTTTTATAACAAATTCCTTTCCATTCAACAATTTCCATAAAGCCTCAGAGGAACAATACTATACAAAACATAATCTCAAAGTACATATGGCGTCACAATGAATCATATAAAGCATTGCAAGGAAGCCTATAAGGCATTACGAGGAAGCATATAAGGCATATAAGGCATTACGAGGAAGCATATAAGGCATGATGTGGGCCTAACTACCCGGACATAACAATAATAGCCGCTACGTACGGACTCTCGTCACTTGGCGCATACGTAGCCCCCAAACAATTTACACATAGCATATACATCACCTATGGGGACAATTCCCTCTTACAAAGTTAGAAAGGAGACTCACCTCATGTCGAATCTACCTAGCGGACCACAATTGCGCCCGAAACTCCGAACTCTACACCCGAGGACTCGCAACTAGTCAAAAGGGGTACAATTGAATCAATGCATGCACAATGTGGGAAGTTATCTTAGCTATTCAATAAAATTGCTATTCTTGAAGAATTCCCAAATTCCAACCCCGGTCCCGCAAGATAAAATTCTGAAAATTCTCGAAGGGATCACTCACCCATAGCCTAAGGATCATTAAGGTGCGATTTCTACTTGAATTCATGGCCTAAAATGAAAAATCACAAAATCCCCAAGAGCCCTAAAATTACTACCTAATTCTATGATTTTAGATAATTTAGTAGGGAGTTTAACTAGGAATTAATGTTTGAAACTAGTAAAACCATGAAATTTACTTACCTCAATAGTAGGGGTGGAAGGTTCCTTGAAGAGCTCTTTAAAAACTTGATGAGGAAGATGAAAATGAAGGAAATATGCTAAGTCCCGTATTTAATAAAACTGCCAAGGGATTCCTTCATTGTGATTGCGACAAGGGCCCTGCGATCGCGAAGGCCAACTGGCCAGACCTCTGCGATCGCGTCAGAGGTCCTGCGATCGCGAAGGCCAACTGGCCAGACCTCTGCGATCGCGTCAGAGGTCCTGCGATCGCGAAGGCCAACTGGCCAGACCTCTACGATCGCGGCAGAGGTCCTGCGATCGTGAAGAGTAACTGTGCCCGGCCCTGGCTTGGCACTATGCGATCGCGAGGATGGGGCTGCGATCACGAAGAGGAAGCTGCGATCGCGAAGAAGAATCAGCAGCCCAGCCCAAATCCTTCTCCGCGATCGCGACCCACCTTCTGCGATCGCAGAGAAGGAAACCAGACAGCAAAAATCAGGTTTTTCCAACTTAGCTCCCGGGGGTCCAAAACTCACCCGAGCCCCTCGGGACCCCGTCCAAAAGCACCGACAAGTCTGTATTCATGATACGGACTCGCTCGAACTTCCGGAACGCGAAAAACAACAACGAAACTCAGAATTCAACCCCGAAACCAAATTGAATCAAGCTTAAGAACTTAAGATTCTAGAATTCATTTCAATGCGCCGAACCGGCCCTATACTACTCGGAATGATTTCAAATTTTGCAGACAAGTCATAAATGACATGACAGAACTATTCCGGTCTCGGAATTGCATTCGGACCTCGGTAACATAAAATCACATTCCAAACCAAATTTCAAATTCTATGAAAATCCTCAAAACTTCATTAACTCAAAATTTTCCCATTTTGATCTGAAACCCGTCAAATCAAGTCCGTTTCTTACCAAATTTTACAAATAACTTAAATAACACATATTGAACCTGTCCCGGGCTATGAAACCATAATACGGGCCCGACAACACAGGTTTCACATCGAGGTTCATTTTCATAAGCCTTTATTATTTTAAGAAAACAATTTTCTTTAAAAATTCATTTCTCGGACTTGGTTCCTCGGAATTCGATTCCGGGCATACGCCCAAGTCCCATATTTTCCTACGGACCTCCCGGGACTGCCAGATCACGGGTCCGGGTCCGTTTACCAAAAATGTTGACCAAAGCCAACTTTATTCAATTAATTATCATAAATTCAACTCTTTATCAAGTTTTCACATAAAGGCTTACTGGCAACGCGCCTGGGCTGCGCACACACATCGAGGTGAGATTAACGGAGACTTTCGGGGCCTCAGAACACAGTCATAATTAACTTTACATAAGATGACCTTTTGGGTCATCACAATCTCCCCCTCTAAAACAAACGTTCGTCCTCGAACGGACGTAGAATCGTACCTGAAGTGCTGAATAGCTGTGGATACCTGCTCCGCATGTCCTCCTCGGACTCCCAAGTTGCCTCATCGACTGGTTGGCCCCTTCAGTGGACCTTTACGGCAGAAACTCTCTTAGACCTCAACTGGCGGTCCTGCCTATCAATAATAGCAATTGGCTCCTCCTCAAAGCCTAACTTCTCATCTAGCTGAATAGTACTGAAATCAATCACGTGAGCGAAATCGGCATGATATCTTCGGAGCATGGATACATGAAAAACCGGATGAACTTCTGATAAGGCGGGAGGTAAAGCAAGCTCATAAGCAACCTCCCCGACTCGCCTCAACACCTCGAAAGGGCCTATAGATCTGGGGCTCAGCTTGCCCTGCTTCCCGAATCTCATAACGCCCTTCATCGGCGAAACCTTCAACATAACCTTATCTCCCTCCATAAATGCTACATCACGTGACCGCTGATCTGCGTAACTCTTCTGTCAGAACTGAGATGTGCGGAGTCTCTCCTGAATAATTCTCACCCTATCCAAAGCATCTCTCACCAGATCTGTGCCGTATAACTTGGCCTCGCCAGGATCAAACCACCCGATAGGAGAATGACATTTTCGACCATATAAAGCCTCGAATGGAGCCATCTCGATGCTGGACTGATAACTATTATTGTATGCAAACTCCGCCAAAGGCAAGAACTGGTCCCACTGACCGCCAAAATCAATTATGCAAGCCCTGAGCTAATCCTCCAAAATCTGAACTGTACGCTCCGACTGACCATCAGTCTGAGGGTGAAATGCTGAGTTGAGATCTATCTGAGTGCCCATCTCACTGTGCAAAGCTCTCCAGAAGTGCGAGGTGAACTGAGGACCTCGATATGATATAATGGACACCGGCACATCGTGAAACTGGACTATCTCCTGAATATAAATCTGGGCCAGCCTCTCAGTAGTATAAGTAGTAGCCACAGGAATGAAATGCGCCGATTTGGTCAACCTATCCACAATGACCCAAACCGCGTCAACCTTCCGCAAAGTCCGAGGCAACCCAACCACAAAGTCCATGGTGATGCGCTCCCATTTCCACTCAGGAATGGGCATCTGCTGAAACAAGCCTCCTGGCCTCTGGTGCTCGTACTTGACCTGCTGACAATTGAGACACCTAGCCCCATACTGCACTATATCCTTCTTCATCCGCCTCCACCAGTAGTGCTGCTTCAAATCACGGTACATCTTCATCACACCCGGATGAACAGAGTATCGAGAACTGTGGGCCTCTTCCAAAATTCTCTTCCTCAGGCCATCAATATTAGGAACACATAAACGACCCTGGAGCCTCAAAACACCATCCTCTCCCAAAGTAACCTCCTTGGCCCTGCCCTTGACCACTGCATCCCGAAGCTCTGCAAGGCATGGATCATCAAACTGCGGAGCCTTAATCTCCCCCAACAATGAAGACTGAGCAACTACATGAGCCAAAACTCGACGAGGCTCCGAAAGGTCCAATGTCACAAGGCGATTGGCCAAGGACTGAATGTCCAAGGCTAAAGGCCTCTCCTCAGCTGAAATGTAGGCCAAGCTACCCATACTCGCTGCCCTCCTGCTCAAAGCATCTGCTGCTACATTCGCCTTGCCCGGGTGATACAAAATAGTGAGATCATTGTCTTTTAACAACTCAAGCCATCTCCGTTGCCTCAATTTAAGGTCCCTCTACTTGAATAAGTGCTGCAAACTGCGGTGATCAGTGTAGACCTCACATGACACACCATACAGATAGTGCCGCCAAATATTCAGAGCATGAACAATCGCCGCCAACTCTAAGTCGTGCACAAGATAATTCTTTTCATGAACTTCAGCTGGCGCGAAGCATAAGCAATAACCCTGCCATCCTGTATGAACACACATCCCAACCTGATGCGTGAAGCGTCATAATACACGGTATACATCCCAGAATCGGAAGGCAATGTCAGAACTGGTGCTGAGGTCAAAGCTGACTTGAGCTTCTGAAAGCTCGCCTCACACTCGTCGGACCACCGAAATGGGGCATTCTTCTGAGTCAATCTGGTCAATGGAGTTGCAATAGGAGAGAACCCTTCCACGAATCGGCGATAATAGCCTGCCAGGCCCAAGAAACTCCTGATCTCTGTAGCTGAAGTAGGACGCGGCCAACTATGAACCGCCTCAATCTTCTGAGGATCAACCTTGATACCTTCTCCGGATACCACATGCCCCAAAAATTCCACGGAATCTAACCATAACTCGCACTTGGAGAACTTAGCATACAACTTTTATTCCCGCAAGGTCTGAAGCACAACTCTCAAATGCTGCTCATGCTCACCCAAGCTCCGCGAATAAATCAAGATGTCATCAATGAAGACGATGACAAAGGAATCAATATACGACCTGAATACCCTATTCATCAAGTCCATGAATGCTGCTGGGACATTAGTTAAACCAAAGGACATCACTAGGAACTCATAATGGCCATATCTGGTACGAAATGCAGTCTTTGGAATATCTGAAGCCCGAATCCTCAACTGATGGTAACCCGATCTCAAATCAATCTTGAAAAACACACGAGCACCCTGAAACTGGTCAAATAAATCATCGATGCGCGACAGAGGATACTTATTCTTAATAGTAACCTTATTCAGCTGGCGGTAATCAATACACATCCGCATAGACCCATCCTTTTTCTTTACAAATAGGACTGGAGCACCCCACGGCGACACACTCGGCCTGATGAACCCCTTAGCCAACAACTCCTCAAGTTGCTCCTTTAACTCTTTCAGCTCCTTAGGAGCCATACGATACGGGGGAATGGAAATAGGCTGAGTATCTGGATCTAAATCAATACAGAAATCAATATCTCAATCTAGAGGCATGCCTGGAAGATCTGAAGGAAATACGTCTGAAAACTCTTGCACCACCGGCACTGAATCAATGGTCGAAGACTCGGCGGTGGTGTCCCGCACATAAGCAAGGTAAGCCAAAAAACCCTTCTCGACCATATGCCGAGCCTTCATGGAGGAAATGACCCGGTTGGAGGCACTAACTGAAGAACCTCTCCACTCTAGCCTAGGCGACTCAGGCATGGCTAAAGTGACTGTCTTGGCATGGCAATCTAACAGAGCATGATAAGGAGATAGCCAATCCATGCCTAGGATAACCTCGAAATCAATCATATCCAGCAATAAAAGATCTGCTCTGGTATCGAAACCGCAGAAAGTGATCACACAAGACTGGTAGACCTGGTCTACCACCACAGAATCACCCACATGAGTGGACACATATATAGGGGAACCCAAGGACTCACGAAGGATATCCACAAAATGAGCAAATAGTACTGAAACATATGAATACGTGGATCCTGGATCAAATAGTACCGAAGCCTTTCTACCACATATTGAGATAATACCTGTGATTACGGTGTCCGAGGCCACTGCATCTGATCTGGCCGGAATGGCATAAAATCTGGCTGAGGCTCCGGAAGATTGAACTCCCCCAGAGTGAACAGGAACTAACTGACCTTCTCCTGACTGGCCTCCCCCTCTAGGACGACCCCTGCCGACCTGTCCTCCACCTCGAGGTGGCCGGACTGCTGGTGCTGAACTCCTAGGCTGATAACTCTGCTGCACTGCCTTGCCCCGATACCTAGGATAATACCTCCACGTATGACCCGACTCCCCACACTCGAAATAACCTCCTGGTGCTACAGCCTGCTTCCCGAAAGAGGAAGAACCCTGAATAGCCGGAGGGCGGTGTGAACCCTCTAGTAAGACACTGAAATAGGAACTAGAGGATCTATGATGACTGGAATAACCGCTGGGTTCACCCTGGATGGCTGGAGGATGATAGGAACGCTCTGGCATAGCGCCGAATTGAGGCCTCACTGAACCACCTCGTGGGGGTAGTGGGGGTGCTAAATATGAAGGTCTGCTGGGTTGACCACCCCCGAACTGACCCCTGCTCCTAGCTGAAACATCCCTGAACTCTCCTGAGAACGTGGCCATCTTGTCCCGCTGACCCTGCTGACCCTGATCCCTGCTCCTCAACCGATACCCCTCAATCCTTCGAGCTATCTCGACTACAAGCTGGTAGGGGGTACCCATCTCCACCTCTCGGACCATAGAGGCTCTAATACCTGGATGCAAGCCTGTCACAAACCGCCGCACCCTCTTGGCATCAGTAGGCAATATCATAAAGGCATGGCGAGATAACTCGAAAAATCTAGCCTCATAGTTAGTCACTGACATCTGCCCCTGCTCTAGTCGCTCAAATTGACCCCGTAGCTCCTCCCTCTCGGAAGGTGGAATGTACCTATATAGAAATAGCTGAGCGAATTGATCCCAAGTGACAGGAGGGGAATCTGCTGGTCTGCTGAGAATATATGACTGCCGCCACCTGCGAGCTCTGCCCTCTAACTGAAATGTGGTGAAATCCACTCCATGGGACTCCAAAATCCTCATGTTGTGCAGTCTGTCCCTGTACCTATCAATAAAATCCTGAGCATCCTCTCCCCGCTCACCCCCGAAGACTGGAGGGCGAAGTCGGGTCCATCTATCCAACATCTTCTGCTGGTCACCCTCTGCAACTGACCTGGGCTCTGGGGCTGCTACTACGGGCTGAACCCCTCCCACAGGCGATGTGTCCGGGGTATGACGTGTTGCTACTGCCTGACCTGTGGCCTGAGCGGTAGGGGTCTGGACTCCCCCTCCCGCCTGAGAAGTAGCAGGGTCGGCTGGAAATAAACCAGCCTGGGACATAGTGTCCATGAATCTCAGCATACGGCCCATGACCTCCTGGAAGCCTGGCCCCGTCATGAAATCCACTGGAGCAAGTGCTACTGGAGGCACCTCATCCTTCTCCTCCATAATAGGGTCCTCTGGTGGTGCCACTGGTGTAGCTCTGGGACACCCTCGTCCCCTACCTCGAGCAGGTGCTCTATCCCTGCCTCTACCCCGACCTCGGGCGGCGGGGGCAACGACATCTCCCGAGCCAGAAACATCGGATGCACGCGTCCTCACCATCAGAATAAGTTTGAGTACATCATAGATAGTACGACAGGATATGAATAAAGGGAAGTTTCCTAACACCCCATAGCCTCCTGAAGATAAGTACAGACGTCTCCGTACCGATCCGCAAGATTCTACTAGGCCTGCCCGTGACTCGTGAGACTTACGTGAACCTAGGGCTCTGATACCACGTTATCACGACCCAGAATCCTAATCCAGGTCGTGATGGCGCCCAACGAAGGGGTTAGGCAAGCCAATATGAATTACACTAAGTGTTACCCTTCCCATTTGATTAACAAGTCAATATTTCCCAATTTTAAACAGTTAAACATGATGATAACTTAATACGAAAATAAAAGCATATCACTACATGGATAAAATAAAGCATATGTATGCCTATACAACCCAAAACCCAAAATATTTATACACTACGCGTGTGCCAGGAACTAGTGTCACGAGTGTCATGGGCATACTAACGGAATATACAAAGGAGAGTAATATATATACAAATCCACAGTCTGGATGAAATAGACGGGGAAAATAACAAAAGTAAATGAAAACTCCATGGTGCTGCTGGGAATCGCCAGAGAAAGCAGCTCACCGTGAAGTCAAGTCCACAAGCTCAGGGTCTATCTCCGGTACAGTAACCAAAAGCACCTGCCTCAGAACCTGTACAATTAAGTACAGAAGTGCAACATGAGTACATATTAAATAAATATGTACCCAGTGAGTATCCCGCCTAATCTTGAAGAAGTAGTGACGAGAGGTCGACTCGATACTCACTAAGGTCCAACAGTAATAACATATGATAGAATATAATGAAATACAGTAGGCATGTCAGGAAATAAACAACAAGTACATATCAAGAGCAGAAATCCAAACAACTACTGAATTAAGCAATAATGCACTTTCAAGGGTAAGACCACCGAAACGAAACCATAATCACCAAATCTTAGATCTGCCGTGGCGTACGACCCACTCCCATAAGGTACCTTCTAAACACGCCATGACGTACGGCCCGATCCCATATGTATTTCAAGTATTTCTCAACACTGCCGTGGCGTACGGCCCGATCCCATATATATCACAAGTACTTCTCAACACTGCCGTGGCGTACAGCCCGATCCCATATATATTTCAATTTATTTTCAACTCTGCCGTGGCGTACGACCTGATCCCATATATATATTTCAATTACTTTTTCAACTCTGCCGTGTCGTACGGCCCGATCCCATATATATTTCAATTACTTTTTATAACAAATTCCTTTCCATTCAACAATTTCCATAAAGCCTCGGAGGAACAATACTATACAAAACATAATCTCATAGTACATATGGCGTCACAATGAATCGTATAAAGCATTGCAAGGAAGCCTATAAGGCATTATGAGGAAGCCTATAAGGCATATAAGGCATTACGAGGAAGCATATAAGTCATGATGTGGGAGTAACTACCCGGACATAACAATAATAGTCGCTACGTACGGACTCTCGTCACTTGGCGCGTACGTAGCCCCCAAACGATTTACACATAGCATATACATCACCTATGGGGACAATTCCCTCTTACAAAGTTAGAAAGGAGACACACCTCGTGTCGAATCTACCACTCAGACCACAATTGCTCCCGAAACGCCGAACTCTACACCCGAGGACTCGCAACTAGCAAAAGGGGTACAAATTAATCAATGCATGCACAATGTGGGAAGTTATCTTAGCTATTCAATAAAATTGCTATTCTTGAAGAATTCCCAAATTCCAACCCCAGTCCCGCGTGATAAAGTTCCGAAAATTCTCGAAGGGATCACTCACCCACAGCCTAAGGATCATTAAGGTGTGATTTCTAGTTAAATTCATGGCCTAAAATGAAAAATCACAAAATCCCCAAGAGCCCTAAAATTACTACCTAATTCTATGATTTTAGATAATTTAGTAGGGAATTTAACTAGGAATTAATGTTTGAAACTAGTAAAATCATGGAATTTACTTACCTCAATAGTAGGGGTGGAAGGTTCCTTGAAGAGCTCTTTAAAAACTTGAGGAGGAAGATGAAAATAGAGGAAATATGCTAAGTCCCGTATTTAATAAAACTGCCCAGGGATTCCTTCAATGCGATCGCGTCAGAGGTCTTGCGATCGCGAAGGCCAACTGGCCAGACCTCTGCGATCGCGGTAGAGGTCCTGCGATCGCGAAGAGTAACTATGCCCGACCCTAGCTTGGCACTATGCGATCGCGAGGATAGGGCTGCGATCGCGAAGAACAATCAGCAGCCCAGCCCAGCCCAAATCCTTCTCCGCGATCGCGACCCACCTTCTGCGATCGCAGAGAAGGAAACTAGACAGCAAAAATCTGCTTTTCCCAACTTAGCTCCTGGGGGTCCAAAACTCACCCGAGCCCCTCGGGACCCCGTCCAAAAGCACCGGCAAGTCTGTATTCATGATACGGACTCGCTCGAACTTCCGGAATGCGAAAAACAACAACGAAACTCAGAATTCAACCCCAAAACCAAATTGAATCAAGCTTAAGAACTTAAGATTCTAGAATTCATTTCAATGCGCCGAACCGGCCTATACTACTCGGAATGATTTCAAATTTTGCAGACAAGTCATAAATGACATAACGGAACTATTCCTGATCTTGGAATTGCATTCGAACCTCGATAACATAAAATCACATTCCAAACCAAATTTCAAATTCTATGAAAATCCTCAGAACATCATTAACTCTAAATTTTCCTATTTCATACGAAACCCGTCAAATCAAGTCTGTTTCTTACCAAATTTCACAAATAACTTAAATAACACATATTGAACCTGTCCCGGGCTCCGGAAGCATAATACGTGCCCGACAGCACATGTTTCACATTGAGATTCATTTTCATAAGCCTTTATTATTTTTAGAAAATAATTTTCTTTAAAAATTCATTTCTCGGACTTGGGTCTTCGGAATTCGATTCCGAGCATACGCCCAAGTCCCATATTTTCCTAGGGACCTCCCGGGACCGCCAGATCACGGGTCCGGGTCCATTTACCAAAAATGTTGACCAAAGTCAATTTTATTCAATTAATTATCATAAATTCAACTCTTTATCAAGTTTTCACATAAAGGCTTCCCGACAATGCGCCTGGGCTGCGCACGTACATCGAGGGGAGATTAACGGAGGCTTTCGGGGCCTCAGAACACAGTTATAATTAACTTTACATAAGATGACCTTTTGGGTCATCACAAAACTACTAGTGAGCAGGGCAACAATTGTGCGCATTATAAGGAGTCCGGGGTCAAAAATTAACCCGGGACGAGGTAAAATTGAAGAAAAGATGAAAAATTAGTCGAAGACGGTGATCCGCGGCCGCGAATTGGACCGCGAATCTGATCGCAAATTTTGGGTGTTACACTGTTTTTGATCCGCGGCCGCGGATTGGACCTCGGACTCGCACGCGGAGTTTGGCAAGTGTTCTGCCTCAAGTCCGCGACCGCGGACCTAGGCGCGAATTGGGGTGCGAATTTTTGGACATATTCTGCCCAGTATCCGCGATTGCGGAGCTGGGCGCGGACGGGGCGGACTCCAGGTTAGTATAATTTTTGTATTTTAGTTTTTTTTATTTTTTCTATTTCCTCCCCTAACCTAAAATGCCCAACCCCCTAAAAACACTCCCCACTTTCCCCACTCCTCTTCTCCTCTCTAACCAAAACCCCTCCCTCTCCCCCACAACAAAACCACCGATTTCCCTCCTTTCCTTCCCCCATATTCTCTCTTCAACACTAAAACTCTCCCGCCTTCTCCTCTTCTCCATCCAACAACGCTCCAACCTCCATCCTTATCAAGATTTCCAAGTAAGTACATGATTTTACTCCTCTTTCTTAGTATTTGTTTCCTTTTTTATGTTTATTTTCAGTTTTTGTAGTGATTATTCTCTTTAATTTTTCTTCTTTTATTTGTTAGTGTATGTATAGGGTAGTAAAATCATGGGTCTTGTCTATTGGAGTTAGATTGTGGTGTGTATATGTGGTATGTGAGGCCACTAGATTTGGTATGGGAGGCTTGGTAACTCCATTGGGTTCTTCGTGCTACGCTGTAGAAATATGCACACTAGGTATTTGTTGATTTGACTCAATGGACTCTAAATGCAAATTGTGACCATTGTGCGAGTGAAGTCTGACTAACCACCCTTGGTTCACATAATTCGCCCCATACTAATAGTGGTGTTTGTTGTGTCAGGTACAATGCATCCCTCACGGAAGAGACGCGCTACAGGAGCCTCGTCCACTGGGCATGGAGGTTCATCTAGAGCACGGGCACTGGCTAGCACAAGCCAATTTGATAGTCGTAGATTTGTTTCTAGAGTAACTCAGGACCATTTTAGTGAGAAGGCTACGAAAAATCCTGTACCTGAGAGATCCATTGACAGGGAAGACCTCCAAGTTGAATGCCCAAAAATATATCAGGAATTGGTTAGACGCCGGCTCGACATTTTCTTTGAAGATCCGGAGGAGGGTAACATGATGATTGTGCGGGAGTTTTATGCCAATTGCCCTGAACATGAGGAACGAATATGCATTGTGAGACAAACAAGGGTGGATGCCTCACTAGCTACCATCAGACGAGTGTATCGTTTGCTGGTATTCAATAGGGCTGAAGATTAATGAGACGTACAAGAAAGAGCCCGTCATGTGGAATTTATTTTTCCAAACTATTTGTGTACCGGGCAAAGAGATAGTATGGTGTACGCCTGTGAGCGTCTTGAATTCATCATCCCTCACTTTTGAGGGTAAGTGCTGGTTGTACATAATTAATAATCGATTAGTTCCATCTCACAACACCACGGAGGTAAATTGACCAAGGGCAGCAGCGATTTGGTGCTTTATGAATGGCCACGATTTTAACGTGGCCCAGCTTATCCAGGCGGAGATGTTCTTCCACTCACCACTAAAGAGGTATGTATTTTACTTCCCATCTATTGTCACCAGTGTGCAGAGTGGCGAGGGTTCCTAAGAACCCCAATGCAAATGGGAAGGTGCCAAAGGAGGCTAAGTTCCGGGCCGGCAAAATGACCATCGGGAAGGACCCGGTGGCACCTGGAGCAGATCATAGTGACAACTCAGATGAGTCTGAGGATGGTGATGACGGTCAAGAGGAGGCTACGCATGCCTCACCTCCACATGAGCAGGTCGCAGAGGAGGGAGGACCATCTCAAGTCCGCCGGAGTACTGGCATGACAATTATGGAGCAAGAAATGGCTGGGCTGCGGACTCCAGTCACAGAACTGGGGGCTAGAGTTGATGCTTGGCTACCCATAGTGCAAATTCCGAAAAGAATATCATGGGCTGGATGCGAGCGCTAGGACGAGCATGTCATCTCGACCATGGCACTGTCTCCGACCATGATTGATTCACCAGGGAAGTCCCCTTACCTTATCTTGCTTTATTTTATATGACATGGGGACATGCCATCTTTTTAAGTGTGGGGCGGGGGATGTTGTTGTATGTTGTATATAGTTGGGGTTGTAGTTTCTTTTGATAAATTAATATTAACTTGGCCCGACGACGGATATCACTCGACAGATTTCTTGAGGGACTAAAGTCGAAAAAAATAATGTTCCAAAAAGATTTTCTTCTGTAGTAGTGTATCAACTCCTCCTTGGTTTTTCTTTAAACCACGGTTCTTTTCCAAGGGTTTTATTTGAACCGGGTGTAGTTAGTTTTTTTTATTTTTAGTAGGAACTTATGGGCGATGGCCAGAGTTGAAATAGGATCCCTTAACTCCATGATGCCTTGAATATAGGGACTACTTTAGTGTGATGCTTAGGCTCATTGGTTGACTCTTGTGAGAAGGCCTTAAAATGTGTGTTATTAATTTGGGTTAAGTACCTTGAGCGGAGTGTCTGATGATCTAATCTGGATTGAGTCATGTGCTATGTGCCATGTGTGTGTGAGGCTTGTTGTATCGTGTGCTGACATTTAGCGCCTAGAACTTGCCCTGTGTGTCTGCAAAGCGAAATGATAGTCTTATTTGATCTAGGAAGTGATATAGATATTTCTTTGTTGAACCATATATATGCATATTCCACCCACCTAATTGCTATATACCATAGTTAA